>JAXIVJ010003104.1:0-87500 GCA_036785665.1 Chirona hameri
GTAAAATTCCACTTGATTGGAAAAGAGCAAATGTTGTTCCTATTCATAAAAAGGGAGATAGAAGTAAAGAGGAAAACTATAGACCAGTTAGTCTGACCTCATTAGTCTGCAAGGTGCTTGAATCAATCATCAAAGATAAGATTGTTGAATTCTTGGAGCAAAATGAACTCATCAAGGATACACAGCATGGCTTTAGGAAGGGCCGTTCTTGTTTAACTAATCTTCTGGAGTTTTTGGATGTTGCAACAGATAGCTTTGATCAGGGTAAACAGCTAGATGTAGCTTTTCTTGATTTCAGTAAAGCATTTGACAAAGTCCCCCATACAAAACTGGGGTTGCAACTTAAAATTCATGGGATCAGGGGCAAGATTCTGGATTGGATAGAAACGTGGCTTTCAGGACGCCAGCAAAGGGTTATATTGAATGGGTGCCAATCACAATGGAAGGAGGTTCTCAGTGGGGTTCCACAGGGCTCAGTCCTGGGCCCATTGCTTTTTATAATATTTGTGAATGCAATTGAGAACAGTATAGACAGCAAAGTCTTGAAATTTGCAGACGATCTAAAAGTTGTCAGGATTATTAGAGGAAAACATGATCAGGATGTTTTTCAATCAGATCTGGACAAGCTAGTTGAGTGGTCTGAAGCATGGCAGATGAAATTCAATTTGAGTAAATGTAAGATTATGCACGCTGGACGGGTTAGCAGTAAACATAGGTATGAAATGGGTGGGCAGAAAATGGAGCAGATTGAAAAGGAAATAGATTTAGGTGTCGTGGTAAACAATAGACTATCAGCGTCAGACCAGGTTGTAGAAGCTAGGAAAAAGGCACTTAGAATGCTAGGGGCCATTAACAGAAATGTTTCCTACAAGAGTGAAAAGGTAATAACAAAACTGTATTGTGCATACGTTAGACCACATTTGGAGTATTGTGTACAAGCCTGGTCTCCAACATATGAGAAAGATTGCTGGTTGTTAGAAAGAGTTCAAAAAAGGGCAACAAAAATGGTTAATTGTCTTGGTAGTTTACCTTATGAAGATAGATTAAAGAAATTGGGTATGTTTTCACTTAGATATAGAAGGCTAAGAGGAGATCTAATTGAAGTCTTCAAATTTGTAAATAGTCAGCATTCTGGATATTTAAAGGGTATGTTTGAGTTCAATAGGGAAAATCGAGGTAGAGGTCATCAGCATAAACTCATTATGAAACAAAGTAGGACTAGGCTACGACAGTCATTTTTCAGTAGAAGGGTTGTAGGACATTGGAATATACTACCAGGGGATGTCGCTGATGCAGTGACACTTGCTTCCTTCAAAATTAGATTAGATAAATACTTTACAGAGAAGGGATTAGTTCATAAATACTTGTGGGATTAGCCTTCTTTTATGCAGGTAGAGTAAGGTGATTTGAAGGGGCGAGACTGGTGGAGGGGGGGGGGGGGGGGTGGGGGCGGGTGTGGGTGGGGTGGGGTGCAACCTTGGATGGGCCCAAGAGGCTCTTTGTTGCACTTTTCTTTTATGTCTTTATGTCTTTATGCCATTAAGTCTGATCGAGTATTTAACAGGTGTACGCCATTATGTATGATTGTGTAGTAAACAGGCCGGCACCATTAAGTATACCCTCCCAATGACATCATCAAGCCGGCTGCACCACCCGCCATTTGTTCAGGCTTGTCACAGTTCACACTACCTACCTGCAGTGTCGTGCAGTGGCGTATTTAAGGGGGGCCATGGGGGTCATGCCCCCCCCCCCTTGGCGCCGAAGTCACACTCCAGAATATGATGTGTCCATTCGGCACGGACTCCATTTGTGTGTAAATTTCAAGATAACCAGGACAAAGTTTTTTTAACTGATAATTCAAGCGGTTTTATACGTATTATCTATATGGTTCTTGAACAAAATAAGCATTGTCTACCTATACCTCTTTGAATATTACAATGGGACTTTAAATTATAGCAATCCATTGGCAATCCACAAATCATCCATAGATAACCTTCTCATTTGGACATGTGCTATGCCATCAAGCATGCTTTTTCTTTTCTGTCTATTCCTATTTTAAGAGTTTAAGGCTAGAATAAAGTAGATATGCGGGCAGGCTGCCGGGCCTGGTGCGGTGCTGCCAGATGTTGGCCGGGCTTTGTGCGGTGCCAACCAAATTTTGTGTGGTGGCGGTGGTGGTGCCGGTCCCTGCATTTGTTGATTTTTTTTTGGCATCACTTTCCGAGCGAACTTGCCCCCCCCCCCCCCCCCCCCGGTGGCGACGCCCCTGGTAAGACAAGACTCAAAACATGAATTGTGCTCCAAAAGCATGTGCCCCCCCCCTTGGCTGATTTCTAAATACGCCACTGGTGTCGTGTATGGAAATGTGACGCCTGACCTACCAATACCTACAACAGTGTACCTTATTTTTTATTTTACACATTCTCCATGTAATGATAAGCTAAGAATGATAATAATGATTATATGTGTCTTGACAAATTATAGATATTCTGATAGCATGCAAAGTCTGAGGTTAGGACATGTCAGGGATTACAGCAGTTTACCATAGTTTTAATTTGAGCATAGCATGACAAGTCTGAGGTTAGGACATGTCCGGGCCATTACAGCAGTTTACCCTAGCAGTTTACCATATCCTTACAGCAGTTTACATGTAAGCTGGCAGGCCGTTAACTACCAACTTACCTTTGAGCATAATGGTTTATCATATCCTTACAGCAGTTTACATGCAGGCCGGCAGGACGTCGACTATCAATTTACCTTTCAGCATAATGGTTTACCATATCCTTACAGCAGCTTACGTGCAGGCAGGCAGGCCGTCAACTACCAAGGCTGTCAACTACCAACTTACCTTTGAGCATAATGGTTTACCATCAGGCCGAAAGCCTGAAAGCCTTTCCCATAAACTTCCCATAAAAAGCTTACCCCTTTAACCATAAACCTACACTGATGATCTGCTAACCCCGTACCCCCCCCCCCCCCCACCCGTTCAACAACTTTTTGTGCTGACAGCTGACGGCCTGCTACTCCTACCCCGCTCAACAACTTTTTGAAATACGCCACTAGAAATGCACTGGTGCTGTTGAAAAATATTGTTCCAGCTATGGCAGAAATATGTAAAATACTTACAAAGCACAAGCAACAGTCATCAGAATTATGTCTTATCTATGCCAATTCTTACCTGTATGTTCTGCTATGCAGACTTGCAAAAATATACATCAACCTGACAAAGAACAACGTATCTATGATGATTGGGGCTAAAACCCCGATCATAATATACGCGTTGTTCTTGGTCAGGTGCTTCAGGGGCACAGATTGCTTTTGGTCACTTGGCGCCCATGAGTACCTACCTAATTCTGAGGTAGGCAGTTAGGATGAGGATGAAGTTTATTCATTAAAGCACAATGAGTCAGTATGGTCTGCACTCTGACTTGACAAGCAAGTCCTAATTACAGAATTGCAAGCATCACTTACTAAACATGCGTCGGTATTGTCTTCATTCTGATTCTACCGGCCACAGGCCATCCCAGTCAGGGGCAAATAGCGAGCGCCGAAGCGACTCGAACCCGGCCTGCCACTACCGGGTGAGGTCAGAAGTCCGGCGCTCTCCCAGCTGAGCTACAGGGGCGGACTTTTTTTACCCTGCCCTATTGAAATACTCACAATCATAATTAAAAGAATGGAAAACACTTGCATTTAATAACCTGTTTCTTTAAAGCTATACATTGTCCTAGAAAACATACCCACGAAACTCACAAAAAGTCCGACGCTGTCAATCAAATGGCTATGTCCAAGGTCTGTATAGATATGTATAGGCTATGTCTAACAAACACAGGACCAAGGTTGCTTGATAACACCATGGACGACATCACGCATTACTGGCATGAAATACGCCGAATAATAACGTCAAATAAGATACAAATATGTATCAAGATCCGAAATGGGTAAAATTCATCTCATATTTCTTTTAATACGCAGTATAATCTAATATATCATATTGTGTTTATATTTCTTAGAGTGTTGGGTAATGCTCACGGCAATTGTGTTATTATGACGTCATTATATTAGTTTTTGCCTTCTAGGGGGTGCAAATTCCCCCCTCGTGGTCCCCACCCCCTTGGTTGTTAAGTCAGGTACATATGTACATATGTACGTGACCTGAAATTTTAAGACCGGTGGTGCCAACCGTTCGTCCTGCAGAGTCCATGATTTTGTTTTTAGCTGGACAGATAGACAGACATACAGACAGACAGACAGACAGACAGACAAACACATTGGCCAGTACTTTTCTGAGCGACCCCCCAGTGGAAATCTTCGAACTCTGAAAAACATGTGAACATGTTTCTCATTTGTCTACGATTTTGAACTAGAGGCCGGCAATGCGATTGGGGCATTGCCTTGGGGTCAAAATCGTGATTTGGTTTTACCCCCAGGGAGTTTATTTTGCCACCCTCGGGATCGGCGGCCATTAATGGATTTTTGGCCGCTGTATCGCGCACGTGACATGCGAGTAGCAAGTTTGTGTCACCAACCGTGTGACCTGAGGAGGAGAAAAATAAATAAATTTTGTCGACTACTTTTTGGCACTTGGCACGTGATACGTGCCATCGATTGACCCGAAAAAAGTACCATCATCTGTCCGCCGTTTGGCCGCATCGAACAGTGCCACCCGCGTCGAAATCGGCCCAGCCGTTTAGGCTCCACGTGTCAATATGCTCCGTTGAACAGACACACACACAAACAAGCTCCTCCCACTCCCCTCCCCTCCCCTCCCCTCCCACTCCACTCTATACGAGTAGCATTATTTCGTTCGGCCGCCCACCAAAGCGCCAGGTCTCGCGCGCCCTAGTTAAATTTTAGGGCACCCCGCTCACCGCCGCCGTAGCACAACCCACGTTAGTGATTAAATCGACTGGAGTGGATAAAAACAACTTTGGAAGCACCCGCTCACGCCGCCACCGCCGCCTCCCCGCCCGCCCCGAGACCGGAACCGTAAATTACCCCCTTTTTCAGAGTTCGAAGATTTCCACTGGGGGGTCGCTCAGAAAAGTACTGGCCAATGTGTTTGTCTGTCTGTCTGCATTTCGGGACTATTGCAGATGGATTTCTCTACACTTTCTCCATCAAGCCAGCTGGAAAGCGTCTCCAGCTGGCTTGATGGAGAAAGTATAGAGAAATCCATCTGCAATAGTCCCGAAATATTCCGAAAGAGTTGGTGTCTGAGTTCATGGTAATTTGGACAGTCAAGTACGAAATGTGTTGTGGTTTCTTGGTTGTAACCACATCTGCATGCTGTGAAATCGTTTTATTTTATTTTAAAGAGGTGACTGTTCAAGTCTGAGATTCCCAGCCTCAGTTTAGTGTGGAGAATGTTGCCGAATTTTGAGCCTTCATGATAGTACTTTGGTGGGTGAGGAGGGCCTAGCTGCTGGGAGACTGCTCTTTTAAACTGGCTGTGTCGGGTAAGGATGCGTGTCTGTTCGGGTCACGTATTCCACAGACGCGTTGTGGCTGGAATGAAGGACCGTTGTAAAGGGGTTGTACGATTGTGCGGTAGAGTGTGGAATGTGCTGTTTCTGAGTGTTCTCCCTGTGTCTTGCTGGCGTGTGTGTGGAAGTGTGTCCGTTATGTACTGTGGTATTCTTGTGTCGTTTCTGAGCTTAAAGTATAAGTTGAGTTTGTGTAATTTTCGTCTGTCTGCTAAACTAGTCCACCCTAAGTCGCGTCTGAGTCGGTCTGTCGATGTGCGGAAGGGAGTCCCTGTGATGAGTCTAGCTATTCTGTGTTGCGTTTTTTTCTCTCGAGTCGGTATACATCGTGCATGGTAATATGCCCGTCGTATACAACGTCGCAGTAATCGAAAATAGGCGAGATGTATGTTGAGTATATTTGAGTGAGAGTTCCCTAGGAATGTATTTCGAAATTGGATAAAGTGGACTTACTGCTCTGTTTACTTTTTTTTATTGTTTCATTTATATGTATGTGAAATTTTAGATCTGATGAAAAGGTTAGCCCGAGGTGTTTGTGTTCTGTGACGACGGGTATGGGTTGGTTGCCAAACGTTAGGCGAGGTGTATGTGCTGTGTCGGTTTTATGTGAAAGCAAATGTTTGTTAGATTGTTTTTGCCTTGTTGAATGTGATAGCCCATTGGGTGCCGTAGTTTGATATTGCGTTGAGGTCTCCCTGTAGTGATTGTTGTGTGGCTTGTGGGTTGTCTTTGCCATGAGGTTTGTGTAGTGAGGTATCATCGGCAAATAGAAGTATGTCATTGGTCGTGGTGTCTGCTAGTCCGTTTAAGTACAAAATAGCCAAAAGAGTCCCAGGACTGATCCCTGCGGGCACCCTGCATTTATAGTTTTTATTGACGGCAATTTGCCGTTGACTCTGACTCGTTGATTTCTACCTTCCAGGTAGGAACGTAACCAATGTAGTAAAGTTCCAGAAACTCCAAATTCAATTTAGCACTTTTGTAGGAGTTTTTTATGCCAAATTTTGTCAAAATATTTCGAAATGTCCAAATAGATAGCTGTGAAGTCCTGTCCTCTGTCAAGTGATTGATATAGGTTGTGATTTAGGTGAACTAGTTGCATTTGTGTGTTGTTCCCTGGTCGGTAACCGCTTTGCCTTTCTGTGAGAAGGGTGTGCAGTGTTACGTGTTTTTAGATCCTGTCGAAAATTATTTTTTCAAAAATCTTGGATACGCAGCGTAGGAGACTAATTGGTCTATAGTTATTGACGTCGGAGGTGGACCCTTTGTTTTTGGGTGTACTATAGCTTCTTTCCAGTCAGTTGGGTATATTCCCTTTGTCAGAGACATTAAATAGTTTTGTCAGCGGTTCGTAGATGAGAATTGCTGTGAGTTTGAATAATTTTGTCGGTATTTTGTCCGGGCCGCAGGATTTGTTTGGGTCAAGGGAATTTAGTAGCACCAAGACCTCGCGTTCTGTTGCTGTCATTTGGTTGAGTGCCGGTGTTGTTGGTGTGTCGATAGTGGGTGGAATACGAGAATCGTCGATGTTTAAATGAGATTGTATAGCAAAGTGTTCGTTAAGAAATGTTGCTTTGTCTTTGTCATCGGTCAGCAGTGTCCCGTCGCGTTCAATGAGTGGGGGTATTGTTTGATTTCGAGAGCGACCAATCATGCTTTTCAGTATTTTCAGTATTTCAGTACCTGGGTGTTTTATATAGAGTTTCATAGTTTCATAGGAAAGGCAGTCGTTTATTGTTAGTTGTATGGATTTATAATACTTATATCATTATACACTACGTTATCATATACAGGGACCGCGTATTGTCGGACTGTGTCGCCGATGCAAGATTTTACCGTTTTAATATAATCTTCGTCTGTTAAATGTGAAATATTAAATTTCCAGATACCATTTCCTCTTTGATTTTTACTTTGTATTGATAAGGTTATTATGTTATGGTCTGTACGATATCCTGGCAACATTTCGACATCTGACACATAATTCAAAAGGTCATCGCTAACAAAGAACATGTCTAGATTACGTCCACGCTTTACAGGATTTATCCGCGACCACGTGTAACTACGGGCCATGGGATGCAACTGACGCCATGCATCAATTAAGTTGTAATTATATGATAGCTCTAGAAAAGTTTGTTTTGCATGTGTATTATTTTCCTCGACATAATTAAACGAGTCTGCAACCGGATCTATCACAAAGTTTAAGTCTCCTGCGACGATTATGTAATCGACGTTGAATTGTTCTAATATTCGATTCAACTCTCTGTAAAAGGATGGGCGATCTTCGTTCGGTCCATAAATATTTACGAAAATATAAGAATCAGTGTTAATTTTACACGTAACTATGACGTAGTTGCCACAATCTGATCTGATATCTGTCATTACGGTGCATTGTAAGTTACTACTAAATAAAATACTTGTCCCTCGGCTTCTCGATGAGAAACATGAGTGATAAGCTTTACCTCGCCATAAGCTGTCAAAGTACGGTATTGTCTTTGTTGTCAAATGTGTATCCTGTAGGAATATAATATTGAAGTTTTTGTTTCGAATGTAATGCATTACATCTCGTCATTTTTTCTGATCGCCAAGGCCCCGGCAGTTCATAGACATAATTTTATTTTATCCATTATTAATTAGTAATTAGTAAGTGTTTTAGACAATTGAACACTGTCCGGCAGAGCTGGAGGGACAAAGGCACGATGCAATATACTGATATTATGAAATTGTTGACCACGCCTGGCACGGCCCGTGCTGCCCCCGAACACGTGTGGTCAAGCTGAGTGAAGCTGTTGTGTTTGTGTGTGCGCCTGTACGTGTGCGTGAGTGTTTGTGTGAGTGTGTGTGGGAGTGTTTGACACTCAAATCGAACCCGGTTGGCTTTACATCGCGAAGGTACAGTTACTGCCTTACTCAAACACATGACCATCGGCCAGGGAGCGCCCTGCCCAGGAGCGCCAAAGAGCAATACCACAATACTGAATGAATCCATGCATCGAATACCCTTCACTAACCGTACAAAAACCGGGCCATGGCCGGATCCGATCCGCACCGCCAACCGCCGGAGACGCCGCCACGGGCGACGGACGCCAGGCCGCGCCGCCGCACGAGACCACCGGAGCAGTTAACGCACACCGACGCAGCCGGCCGCCGCCACCCGACGCAGACGCCCCGGCGATAGCCAGCACACCTGACACGGACCCGGCCACACTCGGCTCCTGGAAAGCACGCAAGATCAGACACCAACGCCACGTCCATAACGTCTTGCAACGAATCAGCTTATAAAGACGGCACGAAACAGTAATAAACAACTTCACCTTAGAGTTAATGGATCAGTGATCCGTAACACATTATCGAATACGAGTCTTCAAACGAACAGTGACGCTTTGACCTGCGATAGTTATGACCGAAGCCAAGTTCTGCACACTGCTTGGTCCTAATACATATTGTGAATGTCTGTTCGCTCTCTTAACACTAAATACAGCTCTTCTTAAGAGTCTGAAACAAAAATCATCACGATCAGTCATACTGGGTCGCGTCACTTATCGTCACTCAGGGAGCACCAGAAGTCGTCCGGTCCCGAGTTGCTCCAGCCCTCGCAGTAGCCCGTTCCGTACGCTCAACGACTGAGTCCGGTAGCGCCAACAGGCGGCCCGGTCGCCGCCGCAGCAGAAGGCCCCGCAGCGGCGCCAACAGGCGACCCGGCAGCCGCGCCAGCGGGGGGCTCAGCAGCCGCGGCATTAGGTGGTCCAGCAGCCGCGGCATCAGGGAGCACTGCAGCGAGCTCGGCAGCATCGCCAGCAGGGGACCCAGCAGCCGCGTCGCCTCGCGGCAGCCCGGCAGCCGCAGGCAGCGGCGGCGCCGCCGACACGGAGGCCGCCGGCCCAGCCGCCCCGGCGGCCGACGGCGCGGCGGCGGCGGCGGCGGCGACGACAGGCAAAGGTGGACGGCAGACTGCTGAGACCCTCATTTTCGGCGATAACTTTTAAAGGAACCAACTGGCATGAACGAATTTCTCGCAATGAACGTTTTAGACCGTACGCCATTTCTGTATTTTATTTGTTTAATGTCAATCGAAAATTTAGAGAATTTCCTATACACTCGTAATGTTAAAGATAATTCGAGCTCGGATAGAGGCTAACGCCCACTCGCCTTCGACTTCGCCCACCCTCGCAACTGACCGGTCACAGGTCGGACAGCGCCGGTTCAAGGTCAGCCAGGGCGGAGCTAAGCTCTGTCTGACACATCAGATCATAGCTCCGCCCTTTCACGATAGCCTCATTACTCACAGATTGAATTGCCTGCGCGAGTTTTAAAGTGACATTCCCACCTTAACACTAGTTTTGAGTTGAGATAGCTAAGTTAGTGGCCATAGAGCGAAACTTAGGGGGGTAACATTGAAAAAAAACACAGTTATCTGGTCTAAGAGAAATTCAATTGTGATTTTAAAATTTGGGCCTTAGTAAGGCCCACCCTTATATGGAGTTTTGTACCGATGACGTCATCTCTCGTTATGGCCGGGTGTACTTGTTTAGAACAAACTTTGATTTTCTATGATCGCGAATCGCGATGTTTGATTGTTGATTGATGTGTTACGCCGTGTCATCAACATTTGACCAGTTTTAATCTTTTTAAGTCAATAATTTCCATTTAAGACCAATCAGGTATGCATCGAATGCCCTATGTTGTGTGTGGCGAATCAAATATTTGTATTACAGTGTACAGGTGAGCATGGGTGGAGCTTCCCAGAAAACGTTGGTGGGGCAAAATGCCATATTGGCCGGATGTTTTACATTATTGAGGTGAAAAATTGCCATATTAATGCCAGGAAACCTTCAAATCTGACAAAAGTTGGTGGGGCATAACACAAAGTTGGTGGGGCAGTGGCCACACCATGTGAATAGGAAACTCCATCTGTGCCGGTGAGTCGTCATGCTATTTCATTTACCAACAGCCAACGGCCCAACAGATTCCTATTTTCCTATCAACGTAGTCACTAATTATGCTGTGATTATCGTTACAAATATCACAAGAGCATAAGCCAGACAAAAGGTAATTTGTTTAGCATTAGGATAAATCATTTGGGTAATCAGACGCCTATGACGGATACCTTTGCACAACATTGAGTGGGAAAATGTGCCACATGCCATTATTTTAAGATTTAAAAGAAGGGTTTGACACATTAAAAAATAAAAGGATGAAATTGTACTTTTCTGTTACCCTGAGGAGGATTTCAAAACACATTTCACCAAATAAAAGTTGCTTATATTGTATATAAAATGCTGAAACATGCCAATTTTCTACATTTTTTCTTCTTCATATTTGGCAGGGCTATGCCCACTGGTATTCCACTGCAACTGTATCCGCCAGTGGTGTTCTATCAATATGTTTGCTAGTGATGATGTTCATTGTTCAGTGAGCAAAATTATAAATTATGGAAATGTAAGGTTCTTTGACCAAAAATGATACAGGTAGGTAATCTTCGACTAAGGCAGGTACCTGTCAGTGCGCCGTGTAATTCACAGTATGGCAGCATATGGTAACATCATAAAAGCAGCTGCAGTGTGCACCACGGCAAAATTTCCATATTTCTGCTGAAGAAGCCGTTAAACCTAACCAGGGTGTGTCAGGAAACAATTATAATAACATAATCAAACCTGACCTAACCTTTACAGCAATTACGGTTGCAGGGACCAACATTTGAACAATCCGCTCACTGCGCTGCAGTCCTACTGGGCTCTGTTGCCCCCAGACCCCCAGACCATCTTGTAGACAAAACCTAACCCTACAGCGCTAATAAGTTGTCTGATGTATTAATGCAACCTAACCTAACCTAACCTATTTATAATAATAAAGGCTTCATCAGAAGACATGGAAATGTTGCCATGGTGCACAATGCCTCTGTTTTTCTGATGTTACCATGTGATGCTGTGACGTCATACTGTACATAACATGGTGCACTGACAGAAAGTGTGTTACCCTGTGTCTTACCCCATGTGACATGCCACTGCATCAGCTGACCCTGTGTGACCTGTCACTGTGTCTGTGTCTGACCCTGTGTGACCTGCCACTGTCTGACCCTGTTTGACCTACCACTGTGTCTGAACCTGTGTGACCTGCCATTGCATCTTACCCTGTGTGACCTGCCACTGTGTCTGACCCTGTGTGACCTGACACTGTGTCTGACCCTGTGACTTGCCATTGCGTCTTACCCCATGTGACCTGCCACTGTGTCTGACCCTGTGTGACCTGCCACTGTGTCTGACCCTGTGTGACCTGCCACTGTCTGACACCGTGTGACCTGCCACTGTCTGACCCTGTGTGACCTACCACTGTGTCTGACCCTGTGTGACCTGCCACTGCGTCTTACCCAGTGTGACCTGCTGCTGTGTCTGACCAGTGTGACCTACCGCTGTGTCTGAGCCGTGCGACCTGCTGCTGTGTCTGACCCATGTGACATGCCTCTGTGTCTGACCTGTGTGACCTGCTGTGTCTGACCCGTGTGACCTGTTGCTGTGTCTGACCCGTGTGACCTGCTGCTGTGTCTGACCCCTGTGACCTGCTGCTGTGTCTGACCCTGGTTGTTGTACGCTGGTTGTTGTACTGTATGTTGGTGTGGTCGTGCCATGACCCGAGCCCCCCCCCCCCCCCCATGAGCTGACCGCCCATCTACCCACAGACAGTGAAGAAGCGTCTGCCCCAGTCCGAGTCGGAGCCGAGCTCAGCGGCCAAGCGTCCCTCGGAGGAGGCAGGCAGAGCTGGCCAGCTGACCGAGCGCAACAAGGTGGCCGCCCGCTTCCGGCCGGCCTATTTCCCTTCCCTTCACCTGCGTTTTTGCCTGAAGAAGATCGTTCTCATTTAAATAATCTGGATGGCTGTGTTGTACGGTACCTTTTTTATTTTGATCGGTAAAGGCTGAATAGGGACACTGTCGTGTGGTTTTGGTAACCAAAGGATGCATTTTGTCGCATTATTCGTGAAGGAAGCACATTTCGGTTTGATAATAGTTGATCAGGTTGTTGCATCTGGCTAGTCAAGGGTGGGCACAATGTCGTGTATGATACTGTTAACTGTTTCCTGCACTGCGATACGAAAATAAATGTAGAAAGCATTACACTGTCGCGAAATACAATCATCAAGAATAGAAATCGAAATATCAAACGGAAGATTTCGTGATCAGTGTCCTAAGTATGCTGTATGGTCTGTACTCTGTACACAAATTTTCAGCGAAATCGAGATACACGGCGGACCTTCGTATGTATGACCGTCCGTATTTCGTAAGATACGAAAATCCAAGACCAAAAATATTGGATTCGTGATCAGCGCATCGGATATGGTTTGTGGACCAATTTTCAGCGAAATCGAGATACCCGGCGGACCTACGTATGCATAGGCGTAGGAACAGGGGGGGGGGCAGCCGCCCCCCCCAACATTTTGGATTTTACCATTACGCCTATGGGCGTTGCATGGAAAGAATCGACTTCAGAATGCCTCCGGACCCCCCCCCCCCCCCTCCCAACTTGAACATAGTTCCTACGTCCCTGTTCGTATGTATGTATGACCGTCCGTATTTCGTAAGGTACGAAACAATCCCAGATCAAAAACATTGGATTCGTGATCAGCGTATCGGATATGGTCAGTGTATCAATTCTCAGCGAAATCGAGATGCCTCAAATATCAAACTACATTTAGAATAAATCTGCTCCTAGTATGACGGTGGTGTACGAAGACGCATACGTTTCAATGGTTGGTTTGTTTTGTATTCAAAGCGCCAGAATTGTCTCGAAAAAATGTGCCATACTTTGGCAGCGTAAAGGATTTCTATATAGCTCTCTAGAGCTCAATGTGACGTCATCATACCAAATTTAAACAACTTAATTTTTATCAAGTTAAGTGTCGTTTTCGAGAAAAAACATATCACCATCGTTTTCAGCAGCACTTACTTCCTATTTTCGGGTACAACCGGCGTATATTTGACAACTTTCAGAAAGGTGGCAATGTCCCTTTAACATTACGAGGATATGGGAAGCGCCTTAAATTTTCATTTGACATTAAATAACCTTAATAATACAAATTGGCGGAGGACCTGAAATGTTAATTGCAAGAAGTTCGTCCATGTTCGTCCATACACGTCCATGTTCGTGCCGTTTCTCGGCGCATTTATGTGTTATGTTGCTACTTTCCTATATGATTGGGCAAAATAGTTCGCTTTAACACTTTTTTTACCGCACTTTTAAACGCACAATAACATTTGTATAGGTCCGCACCATACGTAATGCGGCGCATTGATGAGATAGCATATCCAGAGCATAAGACTAAAAATTTCGCGCCGCTCCGCGGAGCAATTTATTTAAGAGTTCCAGGTCTTCAGCCTAACACAAATATTCGAAGTTAGTATAGCTGATTCCAAATTCTGATTCCAAGTGTACCTAGTTCCAAAGTTGATATGGCATTTTGCTAACTCCAGCTGCTAAAAGTTGGTATGGTCGAATGGTCCATGCCATACTTGTCATACTGCATTCTCCATCCTTGTAACATTCCTTTTCATCCGTTTTGTTTGGCCCTTTCAACGCTTGTGAAGGGAACCCTTTCAACGCTCGGGAAGGGACCCTTTCGAGGCGCCGCCCCCCCCCCCCCTGGACGAAATCCTGGCTACGTGCCTGAGTAGGGATATCACATCTTCCACTTGGGCGCCATATCTTCCACTAGGAACATTGCAGCTTTCAATAGGGGCATTACATCTTCCTGTAGGGGCATCAAATCTTCCAATAGGGGCATCACAGCTTCCAGTAGAGGCATCACATTTTCCACTTGGGGCATCATATGTTCCACTAGAGACATCGCGTCTTCTAGTAGGGCATCACATTTTCGAACAGGGCCTTAACATATTCCACTAGGGCATCACACCGTCTATAAGGGGCAACCCATCTTCCACTATGTGCATCATATCTTCCACCAGGGTCATCACGGCTTCCAGTGGGTATTACATTTTCCACTAGGGCATACAATATTCTACTAGACGCATCACAACTTATACAAGGGGCATCACAACTTCCACTAGGGACATCACAACTTCCACTAGGGGTATCACATTTCACTAGGAGCTTCACATCTTCCAGTGGGGCATCACCGCTTCCAGTAGAGGCATCACTTCTTCCAGTAGAGGCATCGCATCTTCCAGTACAAGAGGCATCACATCGTCCAGTACAAGAGGCATCACATCGTCCACTTGGGCATCACATCATCCACATAGGGACACCACAGATTTCAGTGGGCGCATTACATCTTCCACTAGGGCATCACATCTTCTACGAGGGGAATCACATCCTTCACTATGGGCATCACATCTTCCACCAGGGGCATCACATCTTCCACTAGAGGCATTACAGCTTCCAGTGGGGGCATCACAGCTTCCAGTAGGGGCATCACATCTTCCAATAGAGGCATTACATCTTCCATTAGGGGCGTCACAGCTTCCAGTAGTGGCATAACATCTTCACCTATAGGGCACCACATCTTCCACTAGGGCATCACAGCTTTCAATAGGGGAATCATATCTGCCTGCAGGAGCATCACATCTTCCGCTTAGGGGCATCATAGTTTCCACCAGGGTCTTCCTTCCACAAGGGGCACTACATCTTGCACTAAGGATCATCACATCCCTCACTAGGGAATCACGTCTCTCACGATTAAGTGGGTAGCACGACACCAGTTTGGGGAATCATGTTCCACAAGGGACTTGAAATTCTATAAGTGGGGCATCACGATCCGGGCATACCGCATTTGCGGTATTTGCGGTATAGTAGCTACGCCCTTGATCCTAGTTCGGCTTAGCTGTCCCAGCCCGTTCAGTTCGACGTCAGGATTTATTCGCGGTCCCTTTTGGCCGTGTGGAGACTGTCGAAAATGGTCTGTTCTGCAGAATACCGCGAAAGATGAACGAATTCCTACATCAGAATGAACAGCTAGACATTTTTAGAGATTCACTCTACTAAATCAAGACACAAGCCAAGGCATATGCGAAGAAACTGACGACAGCGGCTTATAACTCCTCGTGTAGCTTTGACACTATAGGCTATATATCGCGATGTTTTACTTGTTAGATAGCGATTGAGATCCTTTGTATTTATTGTGTGCTTGCGTGTGTGTTTACAGGTGTGTGTTTGCAGGTAAAAATTGACCTGACCTGCCTTCATATGTGACTTTACCAGTCAATGGGCAAACCCGCGGGTCATCTGCTAAATAAATGAATAAACGAAATGAACGTCTTACTTTTCAAGAAAGCATTTCATAGCACATTGGTTATGATTTATTTTTCATATCGTATCATTTTCAGAGGAGCAATAACAGCCAAATTTATCATCGGTAATGCGATGTTAATAAGTGCATCGAATTACTGAATTATGAACGTGAGTTATTTAGTTCACCCGCGCACCGAAGGGGGTCCGCGCCAACTTCGAACCGACGGGGGAGGTGGATACCCGCCCCCCTAAGATCTCGAAAACCACGCAACGTAGCGACAAGCGGAAAAAGGCGTTGCATAGCTCGAGACAAGTTATATCGAAAGTACTAAGTAATTTTTAGTTCAGTTCAATATTGAGGTCGCCAGAGGTCACCAAAGATCAAATTTCGGCCATACATGGGTGTCCTTAACAAATCCGTACATATCTCGAGAACTAAACAAGCTAGCGACGCGCGACAAAAGCGTTCAACAGAGGAATGATTAAATTTTGCGTTCAGCAAAAAAGCGTTCAACAGTTTTGCTGTCACTAAGGTTTTATCAGATTTTACCTCAGGTCAATAGTTAGGTCAGGTGAGGCCATTTAAATTTAAACGTCCTAAAATGGCCGAATTGTTTTTAGGGAATAACTTTTGACAGAAGCATGATAAAGTGATACGGGTTTCACCATTGTGTTTATCTTGCGCGACGCATCGAATGGTATATCGGGTGGCCTAGTTAGGTCATATCCAAAAAAATGACCTGACCTGCATGAGGTCAGGTCAAGGTCAGGTCATCAGGTCAGGTTAAGTTATACATCAATCGATGCGCCTCGATGTGCCAAACACAATGGTGAAAATACCATTGCTCTATCTCAATTTGACAACTAGTTATTGACGAAAAACACACGTGACCTCTGGGTCACCTGATTTGACCGCGTAGAGGTAAAACAAAACACAAATATGACATGGGTTTTTGTATTTGGCCAAAGAATGGTGGATATGGTGAAAGTTTGTCACATTTAATCATTCCTATGGATTTATACGCGTTTTCATTTTTTCCCCATTGCCATAATTGGGAGATCACGAAATTGACCTGACCGATATACAACAAAATCCGGGATATACATTGTAGATACTTATAGCCCTATTACATCCTGTGAGTTTCAAACCGTTCAGTCAATCACCGTGGCTTTGGCACGACCACACACTTTCAAAAGCTTGCTTTGAGGTGAGATCACTTAACGTGACCTGATGACCTGACTTGAGGTGACCCGAGGTGCAAAATTTCACACAATGTGGGCAATTGATGCCAAATTTGGCGGCATATGCGCGCTGTTTTCCCACTATTTACGTAAAACCTCATGGGGGGGGGGGGGGGGGGTTGATATCCGTCCCCCGTAGTTGTGCGTGTTAAACTAACTAAGGTGCTTATTAACCAGTGGCCCAGACTGTCGGTCGCCGGCTGATTGTCCTCACACTCACAGCTTGGGCAACTGTCTGCCGTCTGCTTATGACATCGCTAGTAACGGCGCCTAGAGCAGCGTAACGATTCACGTGATATTGCTCGGTGATTATAAGTTCAGGACTTCATTATCACCATCTGCAACCCATCAGAAGTGTAACTTACCATTTCATTGGGGTTGCACTTGAAAAGCAGGTAATCGAGATGACATATTGAAAAGGTCAAGGTATCCACTTTACCAACTAAAAGTATTGATCAAACTAGTATTTTTCTGTTATTCACGAAAAATCCTTGTGGGGGTGGATACTATCCCCCCGTCAGTGCGCGTGTTAATGCTTTTTCCCTGATCAGGGGCGGCGGCACGGATTTTTGTCAGGGGGGCAAGTATAAATTTAGAGGGCCTCCATTTGAGAAGGGGCCTCCTCGAACGTGTCATTTTTTAAAAATTGCTTTTTATTTCACACAATTTTGTACCCACCCAACTTCCAGAGGGTCCCCTCTGGCCTCCAGGGTGCCCCTTTGACCTCCATAGGGCCTATCTGACCTCCCCTCTGGCTTCCAGAGGGCCGCTTCTGGACTTCAGGGACCCCTCTGACCTCCATATGACCCCCTCTGGCCTACAGGGCCCCCTGGCCTCAAGGGAAACCCTCTGACCTCCAGAGGGCATCTCTGGCTTCCAGAGGACCCTTCTGGCATTCAGGGGTCTTTTTGACCTCTAAAGAACCCCCTCTGACCTCCAGAGGGCCACTTCTGACCTCCATAGGTCCCCTCTGACCTCCCCTCTGGCTTCCAGATGGCCTCCTTTGACCTTCAGAGTCCACCTCTGACTTACATTGGACCCCTCTGGCTTCCAAGGGGCCCTGTTACCTCCATAGGATCCTCTAGCGTATAGAGGTCGGCCCAGAGGGCCCTTTCTATTTTACAAAGGGCCCTTTCTGTCTTACAGAGGGCCCCTGTGACCTCCAGGGGCCCTATAACATCCAGGAGGTCCCTCTGACCTTCATAGGGCCCTCTCTGGCCTACAGGAGGCCCTCAGACCTACAGAGGGCCTATCTGACTTCCCGAGGAACCTCTCTAGCCTCCAGGGAGCCCCCTCTGACCTTCATAGGGCCCGCTCTGGCGTCTAGAGGGTCCATCTGGCTTCTTGGGGGCCCTTTTCTGGCTTCCAGAGGACTTTTCTGGCTTCCAGAGGGTTTTGATAGCCTCCAGGGACCCCTCTGGCCTCCTGGACCCCCTTTGACCTCCATGGGGCCCGTCTAACCTTTACAGGGCCTCTCTGATCCCCAGAGGACCCCCTCTGGCCTACAAGGTCCCCTCTGATCTCCAGGGGCCCCTCTGGTCCCCAGGAGCCCTCTTGCCTCCAAGGAGCCCCTCTGGCATACAGGGGTCCTCTCTGACCTCCAGAGGGCCTCTCTGACCTTCATAGGGCCACAAAACAAAGCCGTCCGGCGTCTGGAGGGCCATTTTTTGCCTCTAGGGACCTCATCTGGCCTGTAGGTCCCCCTCTAGCCTCCAGGGGGCCCTCTGACCTTTATCCGACTCCGACTGAGGGCCCCGCAGGCCGACTAAGGGCCCATCGGGCCGACTTGGCCCCCTCAGGCCAATGAGGGTCCATTCAGGGCGACTGAGGGTTCCTCAGGCCGACTGAGTGTCCCTTCAGGCCGACTGAGAGCCCCTTCTTCTGACCGACTGAGGGCCCTTCAGGCCGACTGAATGTCCCTTTAGGGCGACTGATGGCCCCTCATGCCGATTGATGGCCCCTCAGGCCGACTGAGGGCCCCTTCAGGCCGACTGAGGGCCCCACGGGCCGACCGATCGTCCCTCAGATCGACCGAGGGTACGTCTGGCCAGCCAAGGTAAGGGGCCGCTTAGGGCCCCTTAGACAACAATGAAATGGGCCCTCAGCTCAAGGGTGTACCCGCGGGTGACCCTTGCCATTAAGTTGGGATAAAATAATAAATATCTCCATACAAATACCACTTCTGATGCCAGCATTCACCTTAACCCTCGCCCTACGGGGGGGGGGGGGGGGCTGACAGACCCCTCCCCCTGAGGTTTTTCTTGAATAACTTTTGACACATGGGGTGCATCTTGCTGAATTTTTGGTAGCTGAGTTTACAATAATTATACGAAGGTTGTAAAAATTAATTGGAAATTGGTTAAGTATTTTGGGAGATAATAATGTTTTGATGACGTCATGTTGGTAAAAAAATGAGAAATATTGGAAAAATAGTAGAAAACAGTGTTTTAAGGCAAATTGCAAACTCAATTTACTAAAGATACAAAATGGCATTCCTTTTAAATTGGCAGTCTCAGATTTTCACAATTTTGGGTTTTTGACCTCTAAAATAAAATTTTAAAAAATAATTTAGATTTAAAAAAAATCCTCACAAAATCAAAATTTTCAAAGATATTAGGAAAACCGGAATATATGTGAGAGAACTGAGTATTGAAAATACTCATATCAAATTTCAAAGCAATATCTCCATTATTGACTGAGTGATCGCTTCCTAAGTGTAAGAAACTGATGACGTCATTTTTTAAAATAACTTTTTTGACATTTTTGGACAAGATACGAACACATAATTACTTTTTTGTATTTCTGAGCCAAAACTGGTCTAGGGACATGCCTTTTTATTTACATTTATCAATTTCTAATTTTGATGTTTTCTGAAGAGCAAAATCGCTGTTCTGGACGTGGTAAATCCGAGGTCATTCACTTGACCTGGAAGGTCACCCGTTGACCTGAAACCTCAAAATCGCATACTGTTAGATTACCCTCATGACAGGCAACATGCTGGTTCTTACCTCATTGCTCTAAGTTGCTTGGTTTGGAAGTTAACAGCCTGTCAGGCTTCCCCCCGTAGGGCGAAGGTGAAAAAAGCCCCCGTAGGGCGAGGGTTAATACTATCAGCCCTTGCAGGTTTGCAGGGTTCATTCTGCTTTCATCTGAAACTTCTTATTTTTTGTTCGGGTTGCACTTGGAAACATTGGGGCTGCGCTTTGCTAGTAAGAGGCTGCACAATGCACCTACAACCCCTTTCTATATAGAAAGTTACTCACATGTACCCCACACAAACTTCACACGACGTCAATAGATGGTCTGATGCGAAATGTGTGATTCTTGATTGGTCCCATTGAACGAATGACTCGTATTTGCGCAAATTACTGCGACTACACACAGCAGAATGACCCTTTTTATGCTGTGAGGCGCAGGAGCAGCCGTTCTGGAAGTCATGGCGTTGCATCGTTCGGCCTTTGTACGCTGTGAGGCGCAGGAGCAGCCGTTCTGGAAGTCATGGCGTTGTATCGTTGTTTTGCTGTCTTGGCGGCTTACTTACAGAAGGTAATGTGCTGCTTGTTTATAGGATTATGTCATGTTTAAAGAGGCCAGGGTTAAGCGAAGAACTCAATGAAGAATACATCAAACATGTATTTATATCGTTCAGTTAGGATCATCTGTAGAACACGATTAGGGTACATCAATTATACACTCATTTAGTTACAAGCTTATGTGTCGGGCAACCTATGCATACCCTCATTATATATTATATTACATAACAGTCCTGTTAAGCAAAGATAAGTAGTTGGCCAATGCCATCACTGCAAATAATGGTAAGCAACATATCCATTTTATTATGAACATTTGTGCTTCGCCATCACATCGTGTCAACTGACGTTGGAATTCACCGCAGAAGCTCGAATATCGTACAGCAACTGATGTCAGGATAACAATGGTTTGTGTTCATTTACTGATATCGACACACCTTTCCAGGTGACGTGTCTGAATGGAATAAATTCCGGTGTTTTCTGGTGGGAAACAGTTTTGGATAGCAGGGCCATAAGGTGGCATTTATTGCTGCATGGTGGCAAAACCTTAAAATGGTCTTGATTGAAACCTGAACATTCATATCATTGCAGCATAGGAAGGTCTAAAGTTGAGAAACGCAATTAAATATTTATCAGAAATAAAATGTTTTGAACGTTTTAGCACGTAATACAATTTCATCTGCGAATTTAGAGAGGCTATGCACTTATATGAAGGTGAAGCCCTCAATGCTAAACACGAAAATGAGTAATGAAGACGAAAATAGCTTCAAATCTAGATGACCCAACTGTCAATTGAAACAGATTGACACACATGTTTTAGCATGACTACCATTTCAGTTTTCACTATGAAATACCATAACGTGGTCTGTGTTTGCCTTGGCCAAAAGGTTGATGCAATGTCGACACTTTCCTTGACAACATTTGCCCTGCCGTGTTTGTCTCAGCCTCAGAAGTTTCGTAATCTGACAAAGGCCGAGACAGTCAACTATGACAAATGGGTGTCTCCGAGAAGTCCGTGCTATTCCCGAGAAAGACCTGTCGCCGTTTGCCTGCCGCGCCAGAAACACTAGCAGCGATTCCCTGAATTAATGTGAGGACTTTGCAGACCCAGTCAGCATCTGGATAGATACATATTTTGACCAATTAGCAGTGAAAATAATTTTGTCAAGCTAATCCCATCTACAAAGTTTGTGCCTTTGTCTAGGATTTGAGACGAGGCGATCAAAGTTTGAAAAGACGGCATAACAATTTGGATGGCAACTGGAACGTACTCTCACAGTACAGTGCTGCGGACACAGTACAGTGCTGCGGACACAGTACAGTGCTGCGGACACAGTACAGTGCTGCGGACACAGTACAGTGCAGTATAGTGATGTGGACACAGTACAGTGCTGCGGACACAGTACAGTGCTGCGGACACAGTACAGTACAGTGCAGTGCTGCGGATACAGTACAGTGCAGTACAGTGCTGCGGACACAGTACAGTGATGCGGACACAGTACAGTGCAGTACAGTGCTGCGGACACAGTACAGTGCAGTACAATGCTGCGGACACAGTACAGTGCTGCGGACACAGTACAGTACTGCGGACACAGTACAGTGCTGCGGACACAGTACAGTGCAGTACAGTGCTGCGGACACGGTACAGTGCTGCGGACACAGTACAGTGCTGTACAGTGCTGCGGACACAGTACAGTGCAGTACAGTGCTGCGGACACAGTACAGTGCAGTACAGTGCTGCGGACACAGTACAGTGCAGTACAGTGCTGCCGACACAGTACAGTGCAGTACAGTGCTGCGGACACAGTACAGTGCAGTACAGTGCAGTGCTGCGGACACAGTACAGTGCTGTACAGTGCTGCGGACACAGTACAGTGCTGCGGACACAGTACAGTGCTGCGGACACAATATGACTGTTGACACGGGATAATGTTAATTTAACCTCATGTTAACGCAGTTTCACTGTTCTTACATAAATCCGGAAATACACGCGTTAAAAATACAACACATCGAAAACAATATAGTGCAAGTTATTGACGGTACAACTAGCCCCAATATAAAACAACAACCCTTCATTAGCCAAATTAATAATCTGCGAATCAGCGAGGGATACATAGAGAACGGTCATAAATCACATGCTGTCATTGTTTGGCACCTGACACCCAGCCTCCACAGATGACACCCCTTCTGTCCCAGATGACACCAACACCACCTCAGATGACACCATCACCACCTCAGATTTCACCATCACCACCTCAGATGACATCAACACCACCTCAGATTGAACCATCACCACCTCAGATGGAACCATCACCACCTCAGATGACACCATCACCACCTCAGATGACACCAACACCACCTCAGATGGCACCATCACCACCTCAGATGACACCATCACCACCTCAGATGATACCATCACCACCTCACATGACACCAACACCACCTCAGATGACACCATCACCACCTCAGCTGACACCATCACCACCTCAGATTTCACCATCACCACCTCAGATGTCACCATCACCACCTCAGATGTCACCATCACCACCTCAGATGGCACCATCACCACCTCAGATGTCACCATCACCACCTCAGATGTCATCATCACCACCTCAGATGGCACCATCACCACCTCAGATGGCACCATCACCACCTCAGATGGGACCATCACCACCTCAGATGGGACCATCACCACCTCAGATGACACCATCACCACCTCAGATGGCACCATCACCACCTCAGATGGGACCATCACCACCTCAGATGTTTCCATCACCACCTCATATGGCACCATCACCACCTCAGATGACACCAACACCACCTCAGATGACACTATCACCACCTCAGATGACACCAACACCACCTCAGATGGGACCATCACCACCTCAGATGGCACCATCACCACCTCAGATGGGACCATCACCACCTCAGATGGGACCATCACCACCTCAGATGACACCATCACCACCTCAGATGGCACCATCACCACCTCAGATGGGACCATCACCACCTCAGATGTTTCCATCACCACCTCATATGGCACCATCACCACCTCAGATGGCACCATCACCATCTCAGGTGGCAACACCACCACCTCACATGGCACCACCTCAATCACCACGCATGTTACCCCACCCCGACTCTTGAAGGGGTCAGTCAGCTGATTTGTCTTTAGTGACTTGTAATGTTCGCCATGCCCAATGCTATTTTGGCTACAGAGCACATCTTATTCCATTGTTTCAATGTCTCACTCCCACCATTGAGTTAATTCGGACCCTTATTCCACTGCATCAAAGGCTTCGATGCCTCTATCGTTCACGAATGACGAAACAAAGCTTATACCCCATTTGACACAGCATCAGTTGAGCCTATTTTTACAGGTATAGTGTAACATTCGCACCAAGTTCCACGAGTCGTTCATCTTCCTGTCACGCTGCGTTCGGTGCACTTCAGTCTGGAAGCTAAGATGGGTCATCAGGCGCTGTCCCAGCCGCAGTAGATACGCTTCTCGAGCTGCCGCTGCTGTCAGAACAGCTACTCCAGTCCCAAGCCAGACCAGACCCGACTCGACCAGACCAGACCAGACCGAAGGCCGGTCTGGTCTGGCAGGCCGAAGTTCTGGAGCCTCCACAGCAGCTGGTGGTGTGCTGGCCACCTGTCCTCCGAGAGTGAGTATGGCTGCCTAGGCGTCGCCCGGAGGTGCCAGCAGCGGGACTGTGGAGAGAGACGGTGTGTTACTGACATCTGGAGGACATCAGGTCTGGGGGAGACGGAGGTGCCAGCAGCGGGACTGTGAAGAGAGACGGCGTGTTACTGACATCTGGAGGACATCAGGTCTGGGGGAGACGGAGGTGCCAGCAGCGGGACTGTGGAGAGAGACCGCGTGTTACTGACATCTGGAGGACATCAGGTCTGGGGGAGACGGAGGTGCCAGCAGCGGGACTGTGGAGAGAGACGGCGTGTTACTGACATCTGGAGGACATCAGGTCTGGGGGAGACGGAGGTGCCAGCAGCGGGACTGTGGAGAGAGTTACTGACAGGTACAGGAGACACCGGTACATGAGAGATGACCTCTGGGGGAGATTTTCCATATCGGCTGATGTTTTTAGAAGTGGCTACAATAATAGGAATGTAGGAAGAGTATGAATGTAAACGTGGTGAGGAAGTTGTACCATTTATTGAATTAATATGTTATGTAATACTATATGTATACTTTATTTCAAGGATATCAACAATGTTGAAATCGTGTTAGGCAAAAATCTTGCTGGAACTGGTCGTAGCTATTTTACGATTACGCTTGCAAAATGATTGTTATTAATTATTTACTTTATCTCACCTTTGTTTTTTCTTTATTTGTTGCTGAATAATATGGCGAATTCCAGCGTCTATCATTGAAGTTATCTTTGAAGAATTTTGACGCCATCCCCATGCCAATAATCTACGCAGTCCAACGACAGCATACTAATAATCGAGATAGAACTTCAAAACTATAGCTGGATACACGAGACACCCAGGTAGTATTTAAGCCCTACTCGGTATAATGTTATAATTATTATCAGAAACGATGCTCAGCGTCCCACCAAGGATCGATTTTTTTATTTAATGTTTGTTTTGTTTCGTACGTCGTCATGGTTGTCATCACCAATGACATGATCACAGGATAATATCAGCCATCAAAATGGCGCGAAATTGCTCATATAAAATGCTACAATCGATATCTGCCACTGTTATGTTTCCTCAACACATTTTTGTGTCTATCATGCATTACAATTACGTCCTGTCGACCACGGCAAAGGCATGCTGCAGTGACATGTAATCTTCACCGAATCAATCTACTATGATGACCTATCATCATCGGTGCAGTAACCGACGATGTTGATGCATATTGCACCATATCGCATGGTGCACATTGCACCCCCTGCACTTCCCAAGCATCACAGCCCACTCCTGCACTCGCTCAGCGCGAAAGCCCACCAGCACGGCCAGCTTTCTAGACAGTGCGGCGTGACAACTCTCCATCCCCAGCCTTCCCGTTAACCAGAGTATGCGGCACATCTGCACGCAGCCCGTTATTGGTACGCGTGACAAACTCTCCTAACGGGGGCGTCGAGCTGCCCGGAGCGTGGTCCCAGCTCATCTGTTCCCTCTCTTCTTGGTCGATCTGCCCGGAGCGTGGTCTCAGCTCATCTGTTCCCTCTCTTCTCGGTCGAGCTGCCCGGAGCGTGGTCCCAGCTCATCTGTTCCCTCTCTTCTTGGTCGATCTGCCCGGAGCGTGGTCTCAGCTCATCTGTTCCCTCTCTTCTCGGTAATGCATCGCGCCAGGTCAGCGCCTCACTCCAATGGAGGGAGGGGGGGGGGGGGGGCGCCGAGGGCCGGGCTCCGGACGATGTCCTGGGAGTGGGTGGTGGTGTGGTAAGTACCTACTGGCACGAGTCCTTGGTTGCTCGCTCCGCCAGGATGAGCGCTAACGACTGAGAGCTGCGAGGATCCACAGGTCCGGCCGTGAGAAAACGATGACTCTGATGCGAGTCTGATACGACTCGGATACGACTCGGATACGACTCTGATACGACTCTGATACGATTCTGATACGACTCGGATACGACTACGACTCGACTGTAATCTGACGAAAATAAGACTCGTTCGGCCCTAAAATGACAATTTATGGACAATACGTTTCGAATGCTCAAGACATCTTTGGCACCCTCAATCGGGAGAATGCTTTATTCACCTTGCGAAGGTGGTTGAAGGCACGAAGCAGAAAAATACCCCTATGATTTATTTTGTTGTGTTACGCAAGCGCAATAGCTAAATGCAATATTCAATTCAAATTGCTGGTACAGTCAATGACACGTCTTGCAAGCTCTCTACCTGATTGCATTGTTCATCTTTGTAACGCTTTTTTGTTGTTGTTGTGGCAAATCCCCTGTTAAAAAGAAACCGTGAAAAGACACCTGAAAAGTGAAGCAAAATATATATATATATATATATATATAAATATCTCTATAAATATCCAAATCTATAGATATATATATATATATATCTATAAATATTTAAAAAAAAAAAAAAAAAAACAGAAGATAAGCAAAATATGATGCTCATTTTCCGTGTCAATCTATAAGGCTAGTGTTAACGATTTAAAGAAAGAGGCAATACTTCCTATAGCGAGCCCCCGTTCCTTCAACTGTGTAACAAAGGGTGCAGATTGGTAGCTGCCAATTTCTCTTGCTTTGGTTTCCTATCTCCCCGGTCTGTGTGACGGCCGCAGTGATTAAGTCGTTTGTGAGTCGGAGTCCGAGCATCCCATTCTGTCACATTCAATTTACGTTAATTACCGGCAGAGCTCAGTAATCGCCAGCCTGGCGCGCTCCAGGCAGAGCTGTATTACGACCCTCGTGGCCGGTTCAACCGGTCATATCCACGGAAGCCGCCCGGTCCGCCTGGACCCAGCTGCCGTCCGCCGACCAGAGACCGCGCGGAATTTAATTGGACCCCGCTGCCGCTGTGGTATTATGCAGCTGCACCCGCCCACCAATATTCCCAATTGCTTCCATTCCCGACCAGTGATAAAGGTAGCGCTGTTCGGCGCCGTTCCTTGTACGTAATTGGTAATATCATACAGATCCCGCCCACATGCGCTCTCTTCTGTTCCAGTTATAAGCCACGATAAAACTTCGGCTGTTGAACCAAATCTATTACACGCTGCAACGCTCAACATGAGTCAAGCAGCGGCTATGAAAGGCCGGAAACATTCATCATGGAACGCTTCCTGTTCCCTAATCGCCTATAGCACGGCTCTACACCGGCATTTATCCATACCAACTCATCTGCGTAAGTGGTTCAGTGACATTTCACTGGTGTTCTGTTCAAGACGGGTGCTGCAGGCGCCGAAACGATACGGCTGCACCACGTGCGTGGTCTGCACTAGCGGACGGCAGTCATTACGGATCACCCACTGGAGTATGGCACAGAGCCACTGATCCCCAGAGAAACTGCATCTCCGACATGGGCGCTGACCGTGAGCCAAAGTTGGTTAATGGCCGGCCAACTTCAGTCTCCGGAGCTTTCTCGCGGCGACCAGTAAATTCGGATTTCAGCTGTCACTTTTAGCCTTTGGAACAGCCGTGGGGTCGTGCAGCTGATTATATAGCATTGTATTCACCAGGGAAACTGCGGTCTCACTGCGCTGGCCAGACCGCGTGCAGAACAGAATACATCATTGAGGGGATACCCCGCAGGGAAATCTGGCAGAACCCCCCAATATTGTCCCATGCGACCTGATCCCGACTATGTCTGAGCCAGTTACGTGCCAGACGGTACCGTAAATGTACCGGGCGGCGTCAAAAATGCGCCAACGACCAGACGAAAATCACAGTTGAATCAGCTGACCTGCCCCGTCCTCATGATAAATGCATCCTCATGACCTGCCCCGTCCTCATGATGAATGCATCCTCATGATCTGTCCCTTCCTCATGATGAATGCATCCGTGCCGCGCATCGTTAGACAGTTGAGCTTCAGAAGTCAGCTGAGCTTGGCCCTCAGCTGACAACTTATTGAGCAAGACGTCCCACAAATCTTCCATCTGCCTCTCCCGAGCTGGAGAACCTGATCATTTCGCCTGGGACATAAGTTCTCCAGAGTTTCTGCGTCTCCACGTCTCGAGGGGTGTGGCCACATCTGAGCTGGCGCAGCTCGTCTGTTCGAGCTGGCCCAGCTCGCCTCCCCTGGAGCCGAGGGACATCAGCCGAGCCGTGTCACTCCTAAACTCTGTACGCATTGAACTAACTGGGGCGGTCTGGATGTCTCTTCTAGAGAAAAAACAAAGTATCTGTGGCGAAATTTGACAGAAGTTAGTCGCCCTCTGGAACGGAAAGCAAGAAGAGGGCTGGCAAATTGATTGAAAAGCTGCAGCCACATGGTTTACCCAGAGATCGCAACTCTGTTCCACTCTGAGACAAACACAAATGTACAGCGGAATGGAAAGGTCAAATATTTGGTGGGGTTAAATCGATAGATTAAACACGTTGATATGATCAAAAAGGAAACGATTGTTTTAGCAAATTCGCCTATCTTAAGATGTAGCCAAAGCTCGCTGATTCTTTGGTGCGGCAAGGGTGTCGCCACAATTGTTTTGAGTGGGTGGGGTGGGGGGGGGGGGGGGGCACTCAGTTGTTTGGGACGGCCGGCCAGGTATTTGGCCCCCACTCCCAAAGGGCTAATGTTAAGATCCTATTAGTTAAACCCCCTCCAAACGAACAGCTCAGATTTGTTTCACAATGGTAACACAATTCTAAAGAATAGTGTTATCCAATGTTCAACCAACCTTCGGTTACTAATCTGGGAGGGCGGAGTGATTCGGGGGAGGGGCCTAGGCCCTAGACCCCCCCCCCCCCCCGGTGGTGACGCCGCTGGTAGCAGGGATACATTAAACTACAGCTGTGGCGAGAATATGTCTCACTGTTCAATATGAAACCAATGCAAAGTATTCATGTGATGTCTGTTGGAGACGACATTTCGACCATTGACTGACATTATGCTGATTTTCATCACACATCACACATCACACATTTCATCCGCCATGTGGCAGCCGTCGCAATATTATAAACCATTGTACATCATACGAGAGGATTTCCGGATTTTCGTTGGCAGATTTATGACAGCTGTCTGCTGGCCAGTTGATAGGCATTATTGTTTTCAATAATTATTCAATCTCGCCCAAGGCACTGCACTGGCTTGAAAACTTGACTTCAAACCTTGTAGAGCCTCCCACTGATATCAGAAATCAGTTTTTTAACCAGACTTACGGGAACATGTTGAATATGCTATAGAACAATTGTGTAACATAATACAAACTGATGTGCACGCTGTGGTACTCAGTACTGACGATACGTACTTTCCAGGAAATTGAAGCATTAATCTAAGTCGAGGTGCGTCATAATTTTAGACCCTGCATAGCAGCGTGGGGTAGGGGTCAGTGACAGACGCGGTCGGCCATTCCGGGCCCCATCCGTCTCGGAAGATAGTGACGCCCAGTTGGACCGCGAAATGCGGCCGGGCAAACTCGCAGCTCGCTCATATGGGCGATGCGTCATCAGTCTCGTCGGGGGGGGGGGGGGGGCGGAGGGGGGGGGGGGGCGGAAGTGGTACGCTTCCGTCCCGGACGGATGGGGTCGGAAACTAAGTGTCATCGTCTGTCCTTACTGGGTGGGGTTAACCCATTAGCGCCCACACTAATTTATACCTGACATAAATTATTTTGGTTTTGTTAGCATTACTGTCATAGGTAAGCTAGGCTATTCTGAAAGTTTGGTGCCTTTATCTCTTTTGGATCTTGAGATATGACAAGGGACAAAAATGACCCGCTGGGCGTTCGGGACACTGCGCCGGCCGCCAGGCCGACGGGTCGCCAGCCGCAGCTAGTGCTATCCGCTCGCCGTGACAGGCTCCGTTGGCTCATCATCGTCGCTCTCTCCGACGAAAACTTCAATGGTGCCGGGCATATCAATGACCACGGCAACGCCGGTGAGGTCGTCGTCGATTTCGTCCTCGTCGCTAAGGTTGTTTTCTGTTGGGATGTTTACCATAGCCGCACACGTCCCCACCCGCATGGCCGGCCGCGCACACGTGCGAATAACGCCCACCGGGTAATTTTTGTCCCCTCTAAATTTGTCGTCACGTAGAGGGAAGCCGCTTCGGTCAAATTATTTGGGGTGTAGTGTACATACTCCTGGGTGATTTAACTTGATGTACATAATATTATAGCTAGAACACAGTAATTAATATGACCTTTTCCTCGACAGAAAGTATATAATTAATAAAAAATATATTAGGTGAATTTTCGGCCACAGGCCATTCTCAAACCATTACACATTGACAAGAAAAAATGATTGTCAATGTGTAATGGTTTGAGAATGGCCTGTGGCCGAAAATTCACCTAATATATTTTTTTAAATATATATTGAGATGATCATATTAACATGGCAATATTTATTTTTGTAAATACACAATGGCCGAAATAGCAGAATCAAGCTTTCGGTTTTACAACCTCTTCAAGATATGTTCTAAAAATCATGCATAAAATAATATATTTTTGATTAATTATATATTTTCTGTCGATGAAAAGGTCATATCAATTACTGTGTTCTACCTATAATGTATAATATGTTCCTCGCAAGAGCACTGAACAACGTTTGATGTACATAAGTGGCATCTTACCCAGTTCTCCACACGTGGATGCCAGTAACAACATGTATCTCGATGCTACCGGTAGTAGAAAACGCCGCTAAATTAACTTCCGACAATTTGGTCTCCTGACATTCCGAGAATGTATCCCTGACTTGGGGAGGCTCACAAGACCCTGTGCGGCACAACCATACCTCCGCGGTCACCGTCGGCTCAAACACGAGATGTGTCCACATGCTGTCAAAGTCAGAGAACAAAAACGACCCGCTTAAACGGCTGCCGTGACACTCGGTGTCACACAGAGTCACGGGGTGATTCAGGTTCATCAACTGTCTCTCTACACCAATGGTTCTGAGCAGCAATGATACGGTTACCCCCTTTTGATGACTAAAATGACTACTGTGAACTTGGGACCCTAATTTTCGTCGATAACTTTTGAAGGCATCGCCGAAAATTAGGTCTGGACGAATTTCATGCAATGGCCGAACATGGACGAATTTTATGTCATGGACGAATTTCTTGCAATTAACATTTCAGGTCCTCCGCCAATTTGTATTATTAGGGTTGTTTAATGTCAAATGCAAATTTAAGGCGCTTCCCATTCCCTCGTAATGATAAAACTCGCGCAGGCAATTAAATCTGTGAGTAGTGAGGCTATCGTGAAAGGGCGGAGCTATGATCTGATGTGTCAGACAGAGCTTAGCTCCGCCCTGGCTGACTTTGAACCGGCGCTGACCGACCTGTGACCGGTCAGTTGCAAGTGGTGGGCGAAGTCGAAGGCGACCGGGCGTTAGCCTCTAGCCGAGCTCGAATTATCTTTAACATTACGAGTGTATAGGAGATTCTATAAATTTTCGTTTGACATTAAACAAATAAAATACAGAAATGGCGCAGGGTCTAAAACGTTCACTGCGAGAAATTCGTTCATGCCAGTTGGTTCCTTTAAAAGTTATCGCCGAAAATGAGGGTTTCAGCGGTCTACCGTCCACGGTAGTTCCTCCCACGCCCATTGCGCGCTGCGCAGACCGCAGTTCTCGGCTTCACGCTATGCGGTACAGCATAACATCAGGCGTTTACTACTAGTGCCATCTAGAGACAGGAATATAAGCAGGCACATGTACTGCTGCTCCTAGTCTAAAGTAGTAGTTCCCAGCGTATTACAACCATGGGCGGATCCAGGGGGTGGGGAAGAGCGGAGGGGAGGGGAGGGGAGGGGAGGGGAGGGGAGGGGAGGGGAGGGGAGGGGAGGGGAGGGGAGGGGAGGGGAGAGGGAGGGGAGAGGAGGGGAGGGGAGGGGAGGGGAGGGGCAAAGGGGCCATGCCCCCCAACCGCCTGAAATCGGCGCAAAATTTACACATTTACTGATATAGAAGAAAATCTAAGCAACTTTTACCAAGGAAAGTTTGTTTTAAATCAGCTACCAATGCATAAGCAAGCGAAATCCGATGAGTTTTCAGAATTGTGTGAGACTTTTTGGGATTAGCCCCCAAACCACCCGTTCTGGATCCGCTTTTGATAAACTGCACATAAACTGTAGCACAGACCTAAGCATAATTTGGCGTTCATTAGTTATTGATGCTTTACCGATAATGTGGTGAGAATGAAACCGAAACTGGGATAGATAGATGCACATAACTACCCATGTGCATTGTGCGCCATCATCAATCAGCAAACGAGGCAATCGAATCAGGTAAAATTTATCATTTAGCAGTTCAACTGCCTTTGTCCATTACCCCACCCGAGGGCTACATTACCCAAAGTGGAGCCCCATTACTCCATTACCCCAAGTAATTCCTCCTATTTGAGAGTAACTGCTCTACAATTACTGGCTCGATCAAATGGCCACAATCGTCACCGGCTACCATGTTTCGAACCACAACTCTACGTCACAAAAATACTGCCCTTATTCTTTCATTTCATTTCTAAATTAATTTAATCTTATCGGCTGAGGGTGCCGGCTAGCTCGACCCACGTAAACTGACAGCCGCTTTATACTTATTTCGCTATAATTTATCTTCTCTGCAAGCACCACTAATGGCAAGTAGAGATGTCTGACAAAATGAAAGCTCGCTCAGAGCGCGACTCTGTGAATGTCATCAGATGCAGCCCTATAACACCACTGGTGTCTGATCAGATGCAGCCCTATAACACCACTGGTGTCTGCTGCTGCTGTCCTGATGTCGATAAGGAGATGTCCGATGCTGAAGGGGAGGGGGGAGGGGGGCAGGGGAGAAGGCTGTCCTTCCGGCAACTAATGCCCCCCCCCCCCCCCTCCGCCACGATCAGACAGGGCATCAGTGTACCAGAGATCTGTCGCCGTCATTCACGAGCGACAGAGTTTTTATGTTAATGCCAATAGCGCTGAGCGGACGATGTTTTTTCCGTTAGTGAGACGTGCAATGTGTCTCTTTGAGCGCGGCTATGGTAAGACATTTCAAATGAAAAATGCAATACAAAACCAATACGATGAATCATCAAGATCATAAATGAGTGTGTTGCTGCTAGAGATGCTCAATCCAACTGAATTGAGTCGTTAAAGGGAATGTTTCACATTTGTATTGGTTTTGAACTGAGATAGCCATTATCTTTGGCCGTTATTGAAATGTCGAAAATACTAAGGTTATTTTCGGCAAAACTTAGCCGTTTTTAAGCAATTCAATTTCCCATTTGCAAAATGGGGTCTAGGCTAGTGCCGCCGCTTATTGGCTGACAGGCGCTTTTTCAGCCAATCCCAGTTTGTCAGCCAATCAGCGGCGGTCTATAGCTCAATAATGACGTCATCATCCCAAATTTAAAACCTTAATTTGTATAAAGTTAAGTGACTTTCCGAGATTAAAAATATCACCATGGTTTTCGGCAGTACTTACTTCATATTTTCGACTACAGCCAGCGTATATTTGACAACTTCCAGAAAGGTGAAACATTCCCTTCAAATGTTATGTCACAGGGGTTGTCTATTTGTTTAGACGATACTTTACTAGTAAATGTTGCTTTAAAATGGTCCAAAAACTACTACATGTGCTGTGTTTTTGTTCGATACTAATTCAACTAAGTAACTATGGAAAACAAATGAAATTGAATGTGAATGAGTGTGCACTATGTAACATCAACAACGAATACATGATCGATAGTGTTGTGTTTGACATATATTTTGACGGGTGCCAACTGTAAAAACTGGGGCGAAAATAAACTGGCACTTAACCTGACATCAAGAGCTCGCTAATCACGAGCTGATGTGATTTACAAATGGCAGGTCGCAGCTCGAAGTGATCTTTGAGGGAGCTGTGAGCTTTTTGTGTCGTCACAAATTCAAAGATAAAAACAGGAAAAGTTTGTCAAAATAAACATCATGAATGTTTGTTTGTGGTGTCGATAAATGAACATAAATATCAAGTGTCCGCGTCAATCGGCAGCTGTGTTATAGAACTGAAGTAAAAACAAGCCTGAGGCCAGTTTTACCCCAAAATAATCACCGCACGTATAAAAAATGGCTGCTAAAAAAACTGCGGACACGAGTCGAGTTTCACCAACGAAAAAAAAAAATGTCGGCACTGTCTGTTATTTTTGTATAGACGCAGCACAGCTGATATTGATGACGTCACACATCAAGAACGATAATATAAAATAAATGTTAATGTTTAAAAGGCATAACACGTCACATGTCAAGCATATGTACATGCAGTTAAATGTAGAACAAATATTTTTTGATATATCGGCACAATTTCCGCATATAGATTTGGGTATTATTACGAGCGAGCGCGAAGCGCTCGCTTGTACTTCCGTGGCGTATGGGAAAATTCTTAATATGAGCGGCATAACCCGGCCCGGCCCGGCCCGTGGCGACGCTTTTGAGAAGCTCATATCTCTGCAGCCGCACGTCCGATTGACAAACGGGCTCCTGTGCTGAGAATCCCATCCAACCTACTCTGTTTTAGACCAGTGCCGACTCATGTGGGTGACTACCACTGCGCGTGGCGCGTGCCGCGTGAGGGGTGTTGAAAAATGTTTTCTCGCAAAAACTCCGCAACGGCTGGGCAGATTGTTTGCAAATTTGGTGTGTGGTTAGGGACCCCTCAGCCGCCACTTTCTCACAAGTCAGGGGTGGTATACCTCTGCACGTGCGCACGTGCACATCCCTACTATATATCTCAGGAACGGCTGAGCCGATTGTGTTCAAATTTGGTGTGTGGTTAGGGACCTTTCAGTCCCCAATTTCCCACCCCAAGTCAGGGGTAGGGTGCCTCTGCACGTGCGCACGTGCACACCCCTCTTCTCTATCTCAGGAACGGCTGATCCGATTGTGTTATAATTTTGTGTGTGGTTAGGGACCTCTCAGCCGCCACCTTCCCACAAGTCAGGGATGGGGTGCCTCTGCACGTACGCACGTGACACCCCTATTCCATATTTCAGGAACGGCTGAGCCGATTGTGTTCAAATTCGGTGTGTGGTTAGGGACCTCTCAGCCACCTCTTTCCCACAAGTCAGGGGTGGGGTGCCTCTGTACGTGCGCACGTGGGTACTTTTTGTATCTCATAAACCACCTGCCCGATCGAATTGAAATTCACCAAACATTTCCTTCGCGCTCGCTCGTTCATCCCCAACTACGGCACCTTACCGGTATATAATATAACGCATCTTGCAAAAAAAAAATGTTTTTTAGTATTCTTGTATCTGTCTTTTGTCCGCTGTGAACTAATCTGTCTTATGTAAACAAAATATGATAGGTACATTCAAAGGTCATTTGTCGCCCCCGTAATGTTTGCCCACGCATTGCTTGCGAAGGAGATTTAACACCTTCCTGAGAAGCGGAGGTAAGTTGCTGTGATGTCTTTACTCCTTGTAGCCTAAGACCTTGTGAGTTGTGAGTGTACGATGAGTTGAAACCAATTTCCAATGATTTCCAATGCATTGCCAATGACAATGAAACCAATGATTTTGTATATTCTTTTTTATCAATTTAATCCGAATGTTTTTGAATGAATGGAATTCCGAGGTCAGACCCGCGCTAAGCATAGCTTGTTGTTCAGGCCCTGACCCCACCACTCGATCAAGCAATTCCTGGCGTCCGGCAGAATTTAGAAGCGAAAGTTGTACGTGCCTGACATGCCTGGACACGCCCTCTGACGTCACCTGACCTTGAGTGCGACCGCTGCCACCGGTCACAGGCCATCCCAGTCAGGGACAAATAGCGAGCGCCGAAGCGGCTCGAACCCGGGCTGCCACTACCGGTTGAGGTCAGAAGTCCGGCGCTCTCCCAACTGAGCTACAGGGGCGGAAAAACTGACTCAGTACAACATCACCAACACTTATCACTTATAGGCTTCTACAAACACAATCACCAAGACAGTGCAGCGCGACGATCACAACGACGACCTTGCGACAGCCCACGGCAATGTAAATAAGAAAAACTGACGCCGGGTGACTGTCTATTTTTTCAGTCGTTTTGCTACAAATAATGGCGCAATTATGGCTACCGTTTTTGCCGCATTGGCTGAATTGGTGAAACTGGTCGTCTGTAAATCTGCCAGTTTATTTTTCACATTATGTTGCATATGGGTGAGTGACCACTTGACCACTTGACAGACACAACTTGACCTCAGGTCAAGATCAAGTGGTGACCCAAAAAGGTCATGTTGCATATTGGGAGACGTGTCTCGACGAGACAAACACATTGGTACCGGTTTCACTTCTCTATCTTCATTCTGTTGAGAGTTATTCAAACGGAGTGAGTGAGAACGCGAAGTGTGCGACCAAACGTTGTCTTAACCCTCGCCCGGGTAGGGCAAAATCACTACGTGTTCGGGTAGGGGGAGGGGGTTGGTACGATCCCCCCCCCCCTTAGCGTTTTGCCCTTAATTGAGCTAGAGCCTCGCGGCAAAGACGAGCGCGTTGCTTGTGACGAGAGGAAGCCGCTGATACCACCCGATATTAAAGTCTTAGGTCATTAGGTGACCTCTGAGGTTATGCCAATGACCCAAAAGTCATCAAAATTGTAAATGCGTATAAATTGAATTTTATCGAGCTATAATCATGAATGAGCATATCACAATGCGTAATGGGTACCACATTCGTAATCAGCGTCACAAAACTTCCTAAAAACTGCCAAATTCCAAAAAGGTCATGTCAGGTCATCTTAGGTCCGTGATATCGGTTGACCTGTGGAAGCACATGACACCAGTGGAACATATAATTATGTAAAATGGATCCCAAATTTGAAATCAGCGTCACAAATTGTCCTAGAAACCGCCAGAAGCCCAAACAAGTCATATGAGGTCATCGGAGGTCAATGAACTCAGTTGACCTCTGAAAAGGTCAATCGAGGTCACAATCTCATTAGAAACCCCAACTGTCACCTGGAAACACCTTTGCATATGCTCCTGAACAACACACACTCGGATACTGCACAAGTTACAAGCATCGATCTGCGGGACGCCAGTTGCGCCTGACATTACCTTGAGAAGCAGGTCATAGGTCACGGGTCATGTGGGTTAGAAATTCACATTTTTTCAGATTCGATTTCAAATTTGTAAAAAGTAGGGTACTGAAAGTTGGTGGTTCCCTCCCCACCCGCGGCAGCATATGGCTATAGGCCGGACTACGGGGTGGGCGAGAACCACTCCCCCCCCCAAAAAAAAACAAAAACAAAAAAATCAGTATTTTGAGATCAATTCTGAAGCAACTTCAGTCGAAAAGTTTGTACAATAAAATCGCTTATTTAATTGACAGATACGCTGTCACTTATGTCGTATTTCGTACATGCACTTTGTTTCAACTGAATGATGGCACGTGTTCCAGCTCATTGTCCAACAACTGAGGCATCTCAGCCATTCATCAATCAAGATATAAATCAACAATACTGATGTCTGCCGTGTTAACCTGCCGAAAGCTTCAGCCGCGAGTTATGCTACGCCGTCAGAATCTAGACACATGAGCGCTAAGCAACTAATGACCGAGTCTTGACACACTTAAACAGCTCAAATGGATGACATCCGCACGTGATGATATATCCTCCCACACTGAACGCACACGGCTCATTAATTAACGATCATCTCACTGATTATGTAATGCTATTAATGACATAACAAGCGGAAGCGGCGCCGCCGCTGCCAACCACCATGCTCTTCCCCCGACCATCTCTGGCCACTCAGGCCACCATCTCTGGCCACTCAGGCCACCATCTCTGGCCACTCAGGCCACCATCTCTGGCCACTCAGGCCACCATCTCTGGCCACTCAGGCCACCATCTCTGGCCACTCAGGCCACCATCTCTGGCCACTCAGGCCACCATCTCTGGCCACTCAGGCCACCATCTCTGGCCACTCAGGTCACCATCTCTGGCCACTCAGGCCACCATCTCTGGCCACTCAGGCCACCATCTCTGGCCACTCAGGCCACCATCTCTGGCCACTCAGGCCACCATCTCTGGCCACTCAGGTCACCATCTCTGGCCACTCAGGTCACCATCTCTGGCCACTCAGGCCACCATCTCTGGCCACTCAGGCCACCATCTCTGGCCACTCAGGCCACCATCTCTGGCCACTCAGGCCACCATCTCTGGCCACTCAGGCCACCATCTCTGGCCACTCAGGCCACCATCTCTGGCCACTCAGGCCACCATCTCTGGCCACTCAGGCCACCATCTCTGGCCACTCAGGCCACCATCTCTGGCCACTCAGGCCACCATCTCTGGCCACTCAGGCCCTTTGCGTTGTGCTTTTTTACTTATAAAGGAATTGGAAATTGTTGAAGAGAACCAGAAATAACAATTTTAGCAAATCTGAGCCCTAAGTGTATGTACTGGACCAGTAAAACGTCCTCATTGGGGCGGGAACCGAGCGGGCTGTTCCTAAGCGTCATTTCCTAATATGAAAGAACACTTAAAGCTTTACTTTGAGTTAAACAGGACATGCTTGCAGGGACGGCGACCCCCAGTAGACGTCCTTCGCCGGCCGCCGCACAGTGGGCGGATTGACCCTTCTAGCTCGACACGGCCCGGATGCTGGCTTTGGCAGCCTGTAAGACAATGCAAATGAGTATGTGGGTCCTTTTTGGTGTGCTGATTTCAAATATGTTATCTGAAGCGAGATATGGAATAAAAATAGAGGTGCAATAACCCAAAATTAATGGTCATGACTCAAATCAAGCGTAAGCGTAAGCTAAATCCAACTGCTACATCCAATAATAATAGCGGACGGCTTTCATTCCAAGCTAGTGTGCGAGTACCTATCATACCAATCTGGGAACTCTGTTGGCGTGCTGGTGGGTTGGTCTTTCGCGGTGGGTAGCCTGGCACATGGGCAAGGACAAACAGAAATCGCCGTTCGGTCTCTCGCTGACAGTGCTTAGAAATTTAAGCTTACTTCGACACGCGGGCTCCCACTTCTTCTTAATATTGGAGATGAGAAACCTTACGCTAGAATTTTGCGCCGAGGAAGAAGCAAGCAAGATCCTCGCTAAAATGTATATCCAGGTAATCCAGTAAATTCGTCACTGAAAGGTTCAAGACACCGACACTAAATCCTAACTCAGCAATATCGCGCCTGCTAACGCACATCCTTCCACCCTACTCGCGCGCGACTGGTGGGTCGTGACCTGACCTGCTTCCCGGGTCACCTTATAGCACCGCCCCCGGGCCGGGCCCGACCCGATTTTGTTTAACGCATCCAAATTATAGAAATACAAACTGTACTTTTTTGACATTCTAAAAGCCAGGTTCCCTGATTGGAACAGCATATAAAGGGGAGCTAAAATTTCAAAATAATCTCCAAATCGCGTATCACTGTGACTTCAGTTTGCGTGCTGCGCCCAACGCAGCGGCGCTCGGGAAAAATAACTGTAACTGTACTTCCCGTTTGATCTGGTAGAGGACAATTGTTGCTTCTTTCATGTAAATGGATTAAACCACACTTTACATCAGTCCTTAGACACTCTGTAATATAAACAAACGAGCCATTGCGCTCACGGCTCACTGCCTATTAGGTGCGGGCTGCTGGACTGAACGCGCATTGAGAACCTATGGTAGGTTGCGAGAGGACGATGAAAGTCCTCCCCATCCCTCTCACCGAGGGGGATGGGGGAGAATATAGATGCATGAAAAAGAAAATAAAGAAGGGGAAATGTAAAAGTCTCACCAAAAATTGGATAAACAATTCTGGCTAATCACGTAGTGAGCGTAATATGCACACGGGTAGTTTTCGAAATATGGATCCTTATCGACCTGCCACCCAAAAAGTTGCAAGTAGTAGCAGACATTTAGCGGTGGAACATAAGAGTGCACAGTCTCATAGACATGTGGTATGATTTTTGGCGGGGTACTCGGTGGTACATTTTTTGAAAATATATTTATATATTTTTTCGATAGTTTTGTACCGACCATTTATCTATAATACTTTGGTATGCATTTACAGCATAAGCGATTGCGTGATTGCCAATAATTTTGGGTTCATTATGTGCCCCAGATTCAGAGCCATCTTCTTTTGGTGTATATATATATATATATATATATATATATATATATATATATATATATATATATATATATATATATATATATATATATATATATATATATATATATATATATATATATATATATATATATATATATATATATATATATATATATATATATATATATATATATATATATATATATATATATATATATATATATATATATATATATATATATATATATATATATATATATATATATATATATATATATATATATATATATATATATATATATATATATATATATATATATATATATATATATATATATATATATATATATATATATATATATATATATATATATATATATATATATATATATATATATATATATATATATATATATATATATATATATATATATATATATATATATATATATATATATATATATATATATATATATATATATATATATATATATATATATATATATATATATATATATATATATATATATATATATATATATATATATATATATATATATATATATATATATATATATATATATATATATATATATATATATATATATATATATATATATATATATATATATATATATATATATATATATGTACATTTCCTTCTTAAATTGTGCACCTTCTCTTGCTCCAAAGACAAGCTGCCGAAATGTGCGGAGGGCGGGTCCGGCCGACGCGACCCGAAAGTCTACGTTTAAGTTAGGTTTTCGCCATGAAATAACACCCGCAATAAAATAACAAATCTGAGGACAATGTGGTATGGAGAGTTCCGAACACAGTGGTATAGGTTTAATAGCATTTCCCAATAATTCATTTTCGACCCGTGTCGTGCTAGAACGGTCAATCCGCCCACAGTGCGCCGGCGGTCACGTGACCGGCCCGGTCAGCCGGGGCCGGCCGAGCGCCAGGCCCGTCGGTCGTGACCGCGAGTTGCGCAATCCCCGCCATTGGGATGACAAGGTGGTGCGTCGGCGCGCGCTGCTCCTAAACCGACAACAACGCAGGATTTCAGGAATTTAATGTGATATTTTTATGACATCAAATTTTTGGGAGAATTTTCAGCCACATCAACCCAGTAGTTGCGAAGAAATCTGCAAACAATGGCTACGGTCGGGCCGCCCATACGTAGATTTTCCCCCTGAATAGTTGACGGAAGACTTCACGTCCGCTCGGTAATCAAAACCGTAGGTTTTGACAAAGTCAAATACCAGAGGTTTATACTGGGGCAGCCTATTGGTGTAGTGACTTTGTATGTCTGTATGTTTGTTTGTCTGTCTGTCTGTCTGTCTGTCTGTCTGTCTGATACGTTTGGCCACAGCTCGCTGACGAAGAGGCACAGCAACACGCGCGTGGCACCGTCCGATGCGCCAGTTCGGCCCCCAGGTGCCGGTGCCGGTGGCCGGTCGATTGGTGTCACGTGGCACGTGGTACGTGCCGCCCCGTGGGACATTGCAAAATCCATTTGCCCACACGTGCCGCCCACACGTGTGGACGCAGGGCGACCAAATTCGGTGGGCAGGTAGTCCACATGGGTGCGGAAAATCCTTTGTGGTTGCCGACCCCGAGGGGGGTAAACAAAAGCCCCCAGGGGGGTAAACCTTTTATCGCGTGGGGTCCTCGGATTTCGGGAAATTTTGATGTAGCGACACCAAATTTGGTACACCGATAGAGTTCGGCGAGTGACAGATGATGGTGCCGGTCGCCGCTCGATCGGTGCCACGTGGCACGTGCCGCCACGTGGCCATGCAAAATCTGCTTCCTCGTGAAATGATGGCTACGGTTTTGCCCCGGACCCAAACCCGATCCACCGAAATGGGTCCGCACTAGTCAAAACCGTAGGTTTTGACGAAGTCAAATACCAGAGGTTTATACTGGGGCAGCCTATTGGTGTAGTGACTTTGTATGTCTGTTTGTCTGTTTGTTTGTCTGAGGTGTTTGGCCACAGCTCGCTGACGAAGAGGCACAGCAACACGCGCGTGGCACCGTCCGATGCGCCAGTTCGGCCCGCAGGTGCCGGTGCCGGTGGCCGGTCGATTGGTGCCACGTGGCACGTGGTACGTGCCGCCACGTGGGACATTGCAAAATCCATTTGCCCACACGTACCGCCCACACGTGTGGACGCAGGGCGACCAAATTCGGTGGGCGGGTAGTCCACATGGGTGCGGAAAATCCTTTGCGGTTGCCGACCCCGAGGGGGGCAAACGAAAGCCCCCAGGGGGTCAACCTGTACGCACGCGGGGTCCTCGGATTTCGGGAAATTTTGATGTAGCGACACCAAATTTGGTACACCGATAGAGCTCGGCGAGTGACAGTTGATGGTGCCGGTCTCCGCTCGGTCGGTGCCACGTGGCACGTGCCACGTGCCGCCACGTGGCCATGCAAAATCTGCTTCCTCGTGAAATGATGGCTACGGTTTTGCCCCGGACCCAAACCCGATCCACCTAAATGGGTCCGCACTAGTCATATCATCAAAACCGTAGGTTTTGACGAAGTCAAATACCAGAGGTTTATACTGGGGCAGCCTATTGGTGTAGTGACTTTGTCTGTCTGTATGTTTGTCTGTTTGTCTGTCTGAGGCGTTTGGCCACAGCTCGCTGATGAAAAGGCACAGCAGCACGCGCGTAACACCGTCCGATGCGCCAGTTCGGCCCCCAGGTGCCGGTGCCGGTGGCCGGTCGATTGGTGCCACGTGGCACGTGGTACGTGCCGCCCCGTGGGACATTGCAAAATCCATTTGCCCACACGTGCCGCCCACACGTCTGGACGCAGGGCGACCAAATTCGGTGGGCGGGTAGTCCACATGGGTGCGGAAAATCCTTTGCGGTTGCCGACCCCGAGGGGGGCAAACGAAAGCCCCCAGGGGGTAAACCTTTTATCGCGTGGGGTCCTCGGATTTCGGGAAATTTTTATGTAGCGACACCAAATTTGGTACACCGATAGAGCTCGGCGAGTGACAGATGATGGTGCCGGTCGCCGCCCGATCGGTGCCACGTGGCACGTGCCACGTGCCGCCACGTGGGCTTATCAAAACCGTAGTATATGGCTACGGTTTTGCCCCGGACCCAAACCCGATCCACCGAAATGGGTCCGCACTAGTATTAGAATCCTGAGTATCCTGGGTATTCAAAACCGTAGGTTTTGACAAAGTCAAATACCGGAGGTTTATACTGGGGCAGCCTATTGGTGTAGTGCCTTTGTATGTCTGTATGTATGTTTGTTTGTCTGAGGCGTTTGGCCACAGCTCGCTGACGAAAAGGCACAGCAACACGTGCGTGGCACGGTTCGATGCGCCAGTTCGGCCCCCAAGTGTCAGTGTCAATCACAGGTCGATCGGTGCCACGTGGCACGTGGTACGTACCGCCCCGTGGGACATTGCAAAATCCATTTGCCCACACGTGCCGCCCATACCGGTGGACGCAGGGCGACCAAATTCGGTGGGCGGGTAGTCCACATGGGTGCGGAAAATCCTTTGGGGTTGCCGACCCCGAGGGGGGTAAACAAAAGCCCCAGGGGTAAACCTTTTTTCGCGTGGGGTCCTCGGATTTCGGGAAATTTTGATGTAGCGCCACCAAATTTGGTACACCGATAGAGCTCGGCGAGTGACAGATGATGGTGCCAGTCGCCGCTCGATCGGTGCCACGTGGCACGTGCCACGTGCCGCCACGTGGTCATGGCAAAATATGCTTGCCCAGCCCATACCAGTGGTCGCAGGGCGACCAAACTCGGTGGGCGGGTAGTCCACATGGGTGCCGAAAAACAATATTGGCTGATTTTCTCGAGGGGGGCACGTTGCCCCCCTAGGGGCGGTAACCTGACATCGCAGGGGTCCTCTGATTGCCGGATTTTTTTTTGCGCTAGCCGCACCAAATTTGGTACACCGATAGAACTGGACGAGTGAAAGATGATGGTGCCGGTCGCCGCTCGATCGGTGCCACGTGGCACATGCCACGTGCCGCCACGTGACCACTGCAAAATCTGCTTACCCAGCCGTGCCACCCATACCAGTGGACTCAACGCAACCAAAATCGGTGGGCGAGTAGTCATCATGGGTGCGGGATTACCTTGGAGGTTGGCAACAGTGGTGCCCCCAAAGAACGTGCGGCAGGCACGTGCAACTTTTTTAACGGGTTCCTCAATTCGGTCGGCCACTACTCGGGAGTTATGAGAGCTAGACGCACCAAATTTGGTATGTGTGGGTAGATTGTGGTTAGGGCTATCTGCTGCTATTCTTTATGTGTCGCTGGAGTCCCGGGTTCGAATCCCATCGAGGACATTTGCTTTTTCTATGCTTTTCTTGTCCAATTTTGTTTGTCGGCGCTCCTTGTGAAATGTATGGCTACGGTTTTGCCCCGGACCCAAACCCGATCACAAAGATGGGTCCGCACTAGTCAAAACCGTAGGTTTTGACGAAGTCAAATACCAGAGGTTTATACTGGGGCAGCCTATTTGTGTAGTGACTTTGTCTGTCTGTATGTTTGTCTGTTTGTCTGTCTGAGGCGTTTGGCCACAGCTCGCTGACGAAGAGGCACAGCAACACGCGCGTGGCACCGTCCGATGCGCCAGTTCGGCCCCCAGGTGCCGGTGCCGGTGGCCGGTCGATTGGTGCCACGTGGCACGTGGTACGTGCCGCCCCGTGGGACATTGCAAAATCCATTTGCCCACACGTGCCGCCCACACGTGTGGACGCAGGGCGACCAAATTCGGTGGGCGGGTAGTCCACATGGGTGCGGAAAATCCTTTGTGGTTGCCGACCCCGAAGGGGGCAAACGAAAGCCCCCAGGGGGTAAACCTTTTATCGCGTGGGGGTCCTCGGATTTCGGGAAATTTTGATGTAGCGACACCAAATTTGGTACACCGATAGAGCTCGGCGAGTGACAGATGATGGTGCCGGTCGCCGCTCGATCGGTGCCACGTGGCACGTGCCACGTGCCGCTACGTGGGCTTATCAAAACCGTAGTATATGGCTACGGTTTTGCCCCGGACCCAAACCCGATCCACCGAAATGGGTCCGCACTAGTATCAAAACCGTAGGTTTTGACGAAGTCAAATACCAGAGGTTTATACTGGGGCAGCCTATTGGTGTAGTGACTTTGTATGTTTGTCTGTCTGTCTGTCTGTCTGTTTGTCTGTCTGAGGTGTTTGGCCACAGCTCGCTGACGAAAAGGCACAGCGACACGCGCGTGGCACCGTTCGATGCGCCAGTTCGGCCCCCAGGTGTGGGTGCCAATCACAGGTCGATCGGTGCCACGTGGCACGTGGTACGTGCCGCCCCGTGGGACATTGCAAAATCCATTTGCCCACACGTGCCGCCCACACGTGTGGACGCAGGGCGACCAAATTCGGCGGGCGGGTAGTCCACATGGGTGCGGAAAATCCTTTGCGGTTGCCGACTCCGAGGGGGGCAAACGAAAGCCCCCAGGGGGTAAACCTTTTATCGCGTGGGGGTCCTCGGATTTCGGGAAATTTTGATGTAGCGACACCAAATTTGGTACACCGATAGAGCTCGGCGAGTGACAGTTGATGGTGCCGGTCGGTGCCACGTGGCACGTGCCACGTGCCGCCACGTGGCCATGCAAAATCTGCTTCCTCGTGAAATGATGGCTACGGTTTTGCCCCGGACCCAAACCCGATCCACCGAAATGGGTCCGCACTAGTCAAAACCGTAGGTTTTGACGAAGTCCAATACCGGATGTTTATACTGGGGCAGCAGCCTATTTGTGTAGTGACTTTGTATGTCTGTCTGTTTGTTTGTCTGAGGCGTTTGGCCACAGCTCGCTGACGAAGAGGCACAGCAATACGCGCGTGGCACCGTCCGATGTGCCAGTTCGGCCCCCAGGTGCCGGTGCCGGTCACCGGTCGATTGGTGCCACGTGGCACGTGGTACGTGCCGCCACGTGGGACATTGCAAAATCCATTTGCCCACACGTGCCGCCCACACGTGTGGACGCAGGGCGACCAAATTCGGTGGGCGGGTAGTCCACATGGGTGCGGAAAATCCTTTGCGGTTGCCGACCCCGAGGGGGGCAAACGAAAGCCCCCAGGGAGGTAAACCTTTTATCGCGTGGGGTCCTCGGATTTCGGGAAATTTTGATGTAGCGACACCAAAGTTGGTACACCGATAGAGTTCGGCGAGTGACAGATGATGGTGCCGGTCGCCGCTCGATCGGTGCCACGTGGCACGTGCCGCCACGTGGCCATGCAAAATCTGCTTCCTCGTGAAATGATGGCTACGGTTTTGCCCCGGACCCAAACCCGATCCACCGAAATGGGTCCGCACTAGTGGGTAGAATCCTGGGACTAAATGACCTTAAACTTAACTATTGGGTTATGCAAAAACACTTCAACACTGATATCCTTGTTTCTGGTAAGACGGGTGGTTGCCGTAGACTCAGGAGAGGGAAAAGACCAGATGTCAACTATAACGTCTGGTTCACAACGATTAACGAAGGAACACGTGGAGAAACCGGGCTCGAGTGGGGAGCCGGACTGGTAACGGTGACTAACCTCGAGTGGGGAGCCGGACTGGTAACGGTGACCAACCAGTCGATCGTCGAGAGCGGGAGAATTCCTGGGTCAGAAGCGAGCGATGCAGAAAATAGACTCCCCAATCTCGTGCCAGAACGCTTCGACATTAATCGAAGCGTATGTGTTTGTTTTCTCTTAAGGATACTATTATCGATCTTTGACGAGTAACAGAATTACTTAAATTAACGCCCCTCGAAGGTTTTAAATATCGTCTTCTGAGATCTTCAGGCGATTTCAAAACATCCTGTATGACATGAAAACAACACAGCGGCCTGCGGACGCCAGAGCGTTCTAAACCAAGTGCCGTCAACAGCTGCCGATAGCCGTCTGACCTGTTGATTCTGTTCGAAGCCGCAGACTGGGTTTCAGAGGGGCCTCGTCGGTGTGGGGAGGGGTGGCGGGGTGGTGGTGGTAACAAATCGCAGCGCAGCTCTGCTGAAACGCCGTAGTGCCCTGTGCGATAAACTGAGTGAAGGAGAAACGATACCTGCACGAACATTGTTTCTACGTATTCAGGTTTCGCCAACAGGCGTTAACCCGCGAGTCACTGGGGGGGGGGCTTTTTTAGCCCCCCCTTAGGAATATTAGGCATATCTCAATAACTAATGCAGATATCTACGCCAAACTTTCAGTACCTATCCGGGCATCATTTTTACACGTTTTGAGAAAATATTTTTTAAAAATCGTCAGATTTTTTTTGAGATATAGTGAATTTAGTGACGTCACTAAACACGATTTTGACACCAAAATCGGCTAAACTTTGCCAGGCCGTACAAATGCCGCATTTGAGGCAAAATGCAATCGAAAAACGCCAAAAGATAGAAAATTGCAAGGGCTACAAACCGGCTATCTTGAAATTTCAAACATTTTGTTTTTTTACCCCAGAAATTTAAAAAATAACGTTTTTTGAAAAAATGCTCACAAAATCAAATTTTTGAAAGATATTGACAAAACCGGAATATATATCAGTTAACGATATATGGGCAACTACCATAACAAAGTTCAAAATGATATCATCTTTTTGACTGTCATGGCATATAAAGTATGGGTAAATCATGAAGTCATATTTTGAAATTGCGTTTTTTGGATTTTATTGACCGGATACAGACAAATAAATGCCAGCACTGTTTTTTTTAGATAAAACTGATAGAAATATGTTTTTTTAAATTTCGATTTATCGATTTCAAATGTTGACCTTCAGTGACCTGAACTTGACCTGAACTTGACACTAACTTCACGTAAATGAAGTCAGGTGGTAAAATGACTACCACTATCGAATTCTACGCGTAAAAGCATCCATAAAACATGTGCTGCATGACTTTCGTAGATATTTTGTGTGTAGTGACCTTTTGTGACCTGACCTTGACCTTGATCTTGTCCAATAATCTCACTTTAGCTCATGTGTGATATGTATCATACCTTTGACAGCACTTTGGGTGATTATAGGTGCAATCGAAGGCCATGGATGGCAAGTATTGTCCATAAACTCAAATACCTCGATTTTGACGTTTGACTTGACCGTGACCTGACATGTGACATTAATTTGATTTGTTTAAAGTTTGCGTTAGGCTTCTCTCATTGAGAGCTTTCGAATGCCGCCTTGCGCGTCCCGCTGCGATCATTGGTTCTGCAGATACCAGGGGGGGGGGGCTAAAAAAGCCCCTCCCCAGTGAGTCGTGTTACAGAATATATCCCAGTGACTGCCGGGTTAAAAGCCGGGGATGGAGGGACGCGTCGCCACACTTTCTGATTTAAACATTTGTATTAAGGCCTATGACCGTCGCATGGAACTGATCACCTTCAAAATCCTGATGTCCCTCAGCCTTTGATAGGAGCCTGATGTCCCTCAGCCTTTCAGCCTCTGTGCCTCTGCATGCAGCGCTTACAAAAGTGTGAAAAACGTTTTGTTTTAGGGCGGCGAGCTTCTATCTCAGAACATAATTCTCGCAGCGGAATTTCCTGGCTGCGTTTGTTACTATGCGGTAAGCCGGCGCGGACAGGCGGTCTCACAGTTGTGATCGTTCGCCGCCCTGGATCGTGCCGCATTGACTGCGTGCCGCCTACCACCTGGGCAGGCTCCCAGAGCAGACAAATACGGCTGTGTGTGGAGGCGAAGACCAGCGACCTCCGGCCCGCACCATGCCACACCCGGCAGGTCAATACTGGGTTAGCACACCTCTGCACAGTCTGCGGATTAATCTGAACATCATCACTGCACGGCCAATGCAAAGTACACTGGACGAATAGTTAACACCCAATCAAATGAACCACGAAAAGTGAACGTGAAAATTGCAGCCACATTACAACTTCCTTGAAACACTTAAAGCATGCTGATCAAATGATATCAATTAGTTTTGCCACACGACAATATCATGTTATCATGCATATATTATGTTATGTTATGTATCATGTTATCATGTATACGACTTCAAAACCTTTGTTCTGGCAGGGCTGGTTTGATCAGCATGCTTTAAGTGCTCCGATTGCCACAGGACAATGTCATGTTAGCAGATACGACTTCCAAACCTTTGTTCTGTCACGGCTGGTCTACAGACCTACCTCTCACGGGAGGGACGCGTCGCCGAGCCTCTGTTCACTATCTAGTCTTGCGCTGGTTTCCACCGGCTTCCTCGTCCTTCTGTTCGTCTCACACAGCATGTCCACCCATCACCCCGGCACGTTACTGCGTCCAGTTCGTCCAGGAGGTGACAACCTCACACATCACACTTTGACACATACAGTGAGCGTACTGGCCACCGTAGGCCCGGTCGGCGCCGGACGCCCGAGGGCAGAGTCTGTCTGACCCCGCCCCCGGACCCGACCCGACCTGGCCTGACCCAGCCTGACCCGGCCGCGCTCTGACCACCAGTGACCGCGGGCCGGTCAGCAGAGGTCAGGGCAGGTCACCGGCTACTTGGGGATGATGTATGGCGCGTGCCGAAACCGCCGCCGCTCCATTGGACCGCCGATACCCAGCCACTGGATAGTGTTCCGGCCTGGAACACACCGCATAGCACGTGTCAGGAACAGATACTGGATAGTGCTCCGGCCTGGAACACACCGCAGAGCACGTGTCAGGAACAGATACTGGATAGTGCTCCGGCCTGGAACACACCGCAGAGCACGTGTCAGGAACAGATACTGGATAGTGCTCCGGCCTGGAACACACCACAGAGCACGTGTCAGGAACAGATACTGGATAGTGCTCCGGCCTGGAACACCCCACAGAGCACGTGTCAGGAACAGATACTGGATAGTGCTCCGGCCTGAAACACAGTAACTGAATAGTGTTCCGCCTTGTAACAACGGAATAGTGCTCCTTTGTGTAACAGAGCCGCTTCATTATACGTAAGATTATATCCTGTAAGATTATATCGAAAGATTATACCGCAGTTACTGAATAGCGCTCCTCTCCACCCAGCCAATCAATGGTGTTCTCCATGCTAGCCTATAGCACTACTACTGGATATATTTATCTCTGTAACGCAGCCACTGATAAATGTTCCTCTCGGTCACGCAGCTGCTGAGAAGCGCTCCTCTCTGCAGCACAGCCACAGGCATACAGGCAACACAGCCACAGACATACAGGCATACATACAGCAAGAATATGCGACATGGGCTGCATAGTAAATGGCTGGAACATCATAATAAAACGCACCCGCTCTCTTTCTGTGAGGCCGCAGTGACCTTGTTTACAGCCGTGTACCGCATTTCAGTGGTGATGTGAGAGAGGCGTAACCTTACACCGGAAGCGGAAGCTGCGTGCCGGAAGCTGCGCTCAGCGTTAGTATTCAAAACAGTCCAGGCTTGTTCCTCCGAAAGCGCGCTCGCAATTGGTGACACTAAACCATGCCATGGGATGTGTTATTGTTTATAACCTAGAAAATGCAGGCTTTAAATACAATGTTCTATAGCAAGCATAATAAGCATAGTGAAACAGCATGTATTGAGGTAAAACAAAATCAAGTTAACATGGTGAAATGACCAGCAAGTATTAGCGTATACAAATAACATGGACGCCTCATTTAGTTCCAACTATAAGAAACGCAGGCACGTAGCTAGGATTTCGTCCAGGGGGGGGGGCGGCACCTAGAAAGGGCCCCTTCCCGAGCGTTGAAAGGGCCCCCTTCCCAAGCGTTGAAAGGCCCCCCCCCAAAAAAAACGGATGAAAGGGCACGATACAAGGATGGAAAATGCAGTATGACAGGTATGGCATGGGTCATACCAACTTTTAGGAGCTGGAGTTAGCAAACTGCCATATCAACTTTAGAACCAGCGACACCAATTTTGAATTAGCTATACCAACTTGTAATATTTTTTCAGCTCAAGACCTGGAACTCTTAAACAAATTACGCCGCTCAGCGGCGCGAAAATTGTGAGTCTTATGCCCTGGATTGCTTTCTCATCGATGCGTCGCATTGCGTATAGTTCGGACCTCTCCAATTGCTATATCGTGCGTTTAAAAGTGCGGTAAAAAAGTGTTAAAGTGAACTATTTTGCCCAATTATATAGGAAAGTCGCAACATAACACATAAATACGCCGAGAAACAGGACGATTTTTTCCTAACCCGCATATAACTTAATTTGTAGTTAAATTACGGCGCGGAGCGGCGCGAATTTTTTTAGTTTTATTCCCTGGACAACTGTATTCTTACTGTTGAAAGGCCCAAGGTCCCTTCAGATCGTCTAGGGGCCCCTCTGACCTTTTCATCGCCCTTCCGACCTGTTCAGAGACTCATCTGGGATCCGCGAAGCGAAAAGACATGATGAGGAGTGTGCGATATATATATAATACAAAGAGGGCTTACTCTACAGGAATTTTTTAATCGGAGCTTTCGGGTATATTGTAGCACCCTGACGATGAGTGTTACAATATACCCGAAAGCTCCGCTTTTAATATTTGTATTGTGGAGTAAGTCCTCTTTGTATTTATTCTTCATCTGGGATCTCTACGTGCTTTGACCCTTCCGGTCTCACCAGGGACTCATCTGACCTTCCAAGAAACCCCTCTATTGTGTCAAGGGGCCATTCAGCCAGATCAGAGGTCCTTCCGACCTTGCCAGGGACTGCACTGGCTGCTTTGTCGCCCTCCCGACATGCTCAGGGACAGGGGCGGCGGATTGCGGGGCGCAGAGTACCCAAAATACCCCCCCCCCCAGTTAAAAATCCTGGGGGGGGGGGGCAAAAGGGTCATTTTGCCTCCCAGATTGAGCAGGCTAAAATCTGGGAGGGGGAGGGGGAGGGGGGGGGGGGGGAGAATTACCCTTATGCACCCAGGATTTTCGACTGGGGGCATTTTGGGTACCCTGACCCCCGCAATCCGCCGCCCCTGCTCAGAGGCCCCTCCGACCTGCTCAGGGGCCCCTCCAGTCTGGCTAGGAACTCATCCGGCATGTTCCGGCGGCATGGCCCAGCGACCTTTCTCGGTCTAGCCAGGGATCCCTCTGACTTGCCCAGGAGCCTCTCCGATCGGCCCAGCGACTCTTCTGGTCGGACTGCGCTGGCTGCTTTGTCGCCTTGCGACATGCTCCGAAGGCCCTCCGACCTGCCCTGGGGCCCCTCTGTGCTGACTAGGGACCCATTCGGCATGTTCAGGGGCCCTTCTGACCCACCTAGGGACCCTTTCGGTCTGGTCAGGGGCCCCTGTGACCTGTACAGGGGCCCTTTTAACTTTCTAGTGGCTCTCTGGTCTGTCCAGGGACCCTCCAACCTGCTCAGGGGCCCTTATGACCTGGCAAGGGACTGCGCTGGCCGCTTTGTCGCCTGCTGACATGCTCAGGGGCCTCTCGACCTGCCCAGGGGCCTCTCGACCTGCCCAGGGGCCCCTCTGTGCTGGCTAGGGGCCCATTCGACGTGTTCAGGGGGCCCATTCGACGTGTTCAGGGGGCCATTCGACGTGCTCAGGGGGCCCTCTGACACGCTCAGGGGGCCCTCTGACCCGCTCAGGGGCCCTTTCGGTCTGGCCAGGGGCCCCTCTGACATGCACAGGGCTCTTTTGAACGTCCAAGGGGACCTCTGGTCTTTCAGAGGGCCCTGATGGGCCTCTGAAGTCCTCTAAACTCTCTAAAGACCACGCTTCGCGTGGTAAAGAGCCCATGATACCGCGCTTCGCGCGGTCTCGTCGGCCCTTTTCGGCGCACACAGCGCGCCGAAAAGGGCCCTCTCCTGGCCTCCGGGGGGGGGGGGCGCCCATGCCCCTTGGCTACGTGCCTGAAGAAACGTATGCAGTACTAACATCCAATACTTTGATCAAGGCGACCGAAGATTAACAAACAAACAAAAAATGGTCCAGCTCTGTGCAATTCGTTTTCTTCAGATTCATTACACTCATCCACCACTATCTCTCAGATCTCCCACGTGCCGCACCGTTCCTCCACCGCGTCCATCACTATTTGTGTACAGCGCCAGCGCTGTTTTGATCCGCCGGCGTCCAGCAAAGCGCCAATATCGCGCCGCAAGAACGACTTCTTGCCGCATTTCGAGCCCAGCCGGAGATTTGAGGCAATGAAAGGCGCCGTGCCGCCCGGCGCTGGCCGACGTCCATTACACCATCAGACCGGTGAATGGCGACCATCCATCTCAAGCATGGGGACCTGATCAAACTGCGCTCACCACAGCGATAGCAGCGACCATCGCACCGCGCCGGGCGGACAGCCCGGACACCGACCCTACCGAGGGCAGCAGATTTGTGAAGGCAGCAGGATTATACATAGCTGGAGCTATGTTGGGTCCAGTCCAACTTGTTAGGGACAAGGAGGCCATTGCTGCGGATATTGCTGCAACTAACAAGTAGTGGGAAACTTCTTCGCTGGGTGTGACGGCAGCGGGCGAGGAAAAAGGCTGGGCAGGTGTCTGTTCCGAGCTGTGAGAATGGATCGGCTGGGAGGCCAGTCTGTCAGCGTCAGTGGCCAAACAAAACCACCGCCGCCGCCGCCGCCGCCACCGATACCGGCACCGTCACCGCCACCGCTACCGCCGCCAACAGTGGTCCAGCCGTGACCTCCGGCCGTGACCTCTGGCCGTGACCTCCAGCCGGGACCTCCGGCCATGACTTCGGGCCGTGACCTCCACCTGTGACCTCCACCTGTGACCTCCACCTGTGACCTCCGACCGTAACCTCCAGCCGTGACCTCCAGCCGTGACCTCCACCTGTGACCTTCAGCCGGGACCTCCGGCCATGACTTCGGGCCGTGACCTCCACTTGTGACCTCCGGCCGTGACCTCCGGCCGTGACCTCGGGCCGTGACCTCCACCTGTGACCTCCGGCCGTGACCTCCAGCCGTGACCTCGGGCCGTGACCTCAGGCCGTGACCTCGGGCCGTGACTTCCACCCGTGACCTCGGGCCGTGATCTCCACCCGTGACCTCGGGCCGTGATCTCCACCCGTGACCTCCGGCCGTGACCTGGGGCCGTGTAACGGCTATTGAGAGCGGCGTTGTGGATGCCAGGACGCCGTCAGACGGGGCCGCACTTAAATCTTGGCGCTGCGAATAGACGCCGCTGCCGCCGCGGCCGATGCCACGGTACCGCGGCTGGGCTGGCCGGGTATTTATCGGCGGCTTTGTCGGAGCGGAGCCGGCAGACGGGCGGCCGGATTTGGTGGGATCGGGCCAGCCCGAGCTGCCGCAGCTCATCGGCCGATCCCAGGCAGGTAATGCGGCGTCTGGTGCGCCAGACATGCTGCTAGAGAGGGATCACCGCCCGCCCCGCCGCTGCCGCTGCCGCTGCCGCTGCCGCTGCCGCTGCCGCCGCCGCTGCCGCCGCCCGTTGCCACCGCCCGGTCGCCGCCGCCCGCCGCCGCACAGTGGGAATAAATAGGATTTAGCCTCGCGAAACCTATTAACCCCTATAACTGTTTTTACTTACAACATACATCAACCAGTAAAACATCATTCGAAACCCAATTGATCAAGGAATACATTACGTTAAATAGCGGACATGTTGCAGGGTTTTTGTAACAGGGGAATGCTTGCAATAGATATAATTAGGTTAAAATTGGGATTTTCGATATCATAGGATTCAAATGTGTGTTACGTATTGAGGTAATTCCTAAGGTGTTGTGTTGTTCACGTATCATATTTGGGCCCATTCTGGGGCGATTTAACCCGGCAGTTACTGGTGTATGTTCCATAAGGCGACTTACTGGGAGGGGGAGGGGGTATTTTTTGCCCCCTCGGATCTCCGGAACTCTGAACCGATTTTACAAATTCAAACGGCATTCGCTGACCCAGGAAAATTTGTGAAGGGAAACCTAATATTGTTGACCTCGGGGTCACCGATGACGTCACAGGTCACGTCCACGACAAAATGTTTGATATTAGCCGTTTTCACGAAGGATTATTGCGCTGAAAAGTTTCTGAAAAGTTTCTGAAAAGTTTCTGAAAAGTTTCTGCGAAGTTTTGGCATAAAAGTCTTAGTAGCCGTTTTCACGAAGGATTATTGCGCTGAAAGATTCTGAGAAGTTTCTGAAAAGTTTTAACAAGTTTTGGTATAGAAGTCTTAGTTCGACAATCCATTCCTTAACTACACAACTTTTACATGCGATTTTTGGCTTGAAATGTCCCTCAGAATTTTGTAATATGTTTGTAAAAATATAATATATTGACAATATTGCGGTTTGGTGGTAATTCGCAAGAAAAGTATTGATAGGTCAGTTGTGATGGTCAGTTGTGATCTTCACCGACTGAAACTTGTCCAAACTTCAGAACGATTCAGAAACTATCTGTGGGTGTGACGCAATAGGGTTGGGACCTACGATGAAGCTGTTGATATCTTGGTATACAACAAAAGAAGTTATTTTTTTGGTATTTAATTTTTAACAATTTTGCTTAAAAATGCTTAGTTAGTCTGAAAATGAATTATTCATAGCGAAAATATGGCTCATTCTGATTGGCCGGTCGAACCGTGACGTCGAGCTTCGGTAGGTGAATGTCAGCATATTTGACGCAGGAAAGACTTATAAGATGCACGCAGATGTACTGTATTTCTATGCGATTCTACACTGCTTAGATGAGTTGGAAGATTTGAGGATAATAGTTTACTGATTGAATAATTCCGTTCCTTGAGTTTAGAAGCATTTCAAGTTTTAATTATGCCCCGTGGTTTAGAGCCAGGCTTTGTCAAAGCCACACCTCAAAATCTACCTAATGTGACAGTGACATTGATAGTAGCTTACATACAAAATTCAGAAAAGCATGTGTCTGCTGAACTGAAAAACAAGAAACTTGAAAGGTAAGTTTGTTATTTATTATGGTTGCAACCTAGGGTGATACTACTGTGGTTCATTATGCTCCAAAATGGATCAGCGATCAAATTGTATTCATGGGTGGATAAAGTATGGCAGGTGTGGGGAATGCTACACCAACTTCCAAGTTGGTGTGGCATCGCCACATCAACATTACATTTTTGGTAATGTAAATGTATTGGAACATCTAGTCAGACTATGATAAAATAACAGAAATAGCACTAGAACATCCTTTGGTCCACACCCAATGCCCGGCAGTGTTGGAAAATCAGATGTTTTTTGGTCTTTTGGGGTCCAGAAGATTTTGTTCTTCTTGATTTTGTCCATGCATTGTTGCCTGCAATTCCAATGACAATTGCACATATTTAACTAAATTTGACTTTGCAAATACTCCACTGTGTCTATAGTGAAGTATTTGCAAAGTTCTCTGTTCTCCACCTCCAAAAATTGTGTTCTCCCGGACGAGGACCTGAAATGAAAATTCCAACACTGCCCAAGGGCTCCGCCACACTCCGAAAGTTGGGGGTGACGGAGGCCTTCTGAAGTCAATTCTTTCCATGCAACACTGATAGGCGTAATGTTACAAATCCCAAAGTTGAGGGAGACACATCCCCCCTTCCCCCTGTAGCAGAGCCCATGGCCACACCAACTTTTAAAATGATTGTTCACTCATGGTTGTCTTCACACTTTGTGTGGTTAGGTTACCTACATCAGGCATTGTTATCTTGGTTTGTATAGGTGAAGTCAGTGATTTGGTCACCTGGTCCGTTATCTTCAAATTTGCTGATTGTGCCTGTGAGCTTGACCTTACTAAACTTAGCAAGAAAGTTAATATACAATCATGGTGTATAAGCACTTTAGCATTTATCTTTGGTCTGATACAAATTGTACAAAGCTATGGTGGCTGAGTGTCTAGTATATTAAACTGCAGCCCAGGTTCAGATGGGTCAGGGGGACCAAGGTTCAATTATTGCACTGCCATGTCACATGAATGGCTCACAGAGAGGCCTTTCTCTATATAGCCCTGGTAGCTGGTGAGATTGTTTATTCAAATTGTGTTCATGCATGTTGATAGCATGCTTTCTTTCCCAGCAGTACTGTTCAGTAATCAATTTCCTTTTCTTACTAAGCCATATTCCTTAAGAAATGAATTGTTTCTTCAACACCTTCAAAAAGAATGCTAATAACCACAGGCTGTGATTTCAATAGGGGTGTATAAACAAATTATGCTGTGCTGGCCTGTGACCACACCTGGTAACAGCAGTGACTCTGAAGCTGTGACCGGCTAGGCCAGCGCCATAGGGTTAGCATTGTAGCGCTGTGACTAACGCTGTGACCTGCTAGCTCATACTGTGGCCGTGATTGAGGTTGTTACAAAATATTTCAGATTTTCTGCACCTCTTGTTTTCACTCATATCATTGTTAAGGTTTGAAGAACAGTGCTTAGGTTTGGTCAGTGATTCTAAAGCATTTGTTCATGCTCGTATCTGATGCTCTGTCTTCCATTGTATGTGACACAATGACTTCGCACAATGTTGAAAGGCTTCTTCTTTCTCAGATCCGCGCGTGAGGAGTATGGAGACGAAGCCATCGGCTACGTGCAGGTTCACTCTCAGCCGGGCATGATCATCGTCAAGGGCAAAGTGACGCCGGAGCACCGTGTCAACACCACCCCGTATGGCGTCACCGTCTCCATCAACACCGTGGCTGGTGGAATAGAAGAGGCCAGCTGTCACGGCTGCCAGGCGCGTCACGGTGGATGCAAACACGTTACAGCATTCCTGTTCTGGCTGCACAGGCGCAGCTCCGAGAAAGCTGTGACTGAAGTCCAGTGCTACTGGACCAAGCCCCGCTTGGCCAACATCGGCAACATGAGTCCAATGAAGGCAAGAGACATGGGCGGCCGGAAACGTCGGATGGCCGTATCCAACGAGCCTGATGATTTCCTGGACCTCGTCAAGAAGGAAATGATTGATGGTGGCCATAAGCCTACCGGGGTGTTTTTTGAGATGGTAAGTGGTTGGAGTCTGGTTACTGTGGATCCGCTGGATGCAACCATGGACGTGCTCTGCAAAGGTTGCCCCAGTGACAACCTAGCGATAACGAGGGCATTTCTCAGGGGCAAACTCGACCCCGCACTGGTATCGGCTGTCTGTTCAGCAACCATGAGTCAAAATGAGTCGCGTTTATGGCATCACCTGCGGTTCGGGCGTGTGACGGCGTCCAAGCTATACGAAGTCAGTCGCTGCAAAACGGTCGCTGGCTCACTGACGGAGACCATCCTGGGATGCACGAAGTTTAAGGGTACAGCAGCCACCAAACGCGGTGTCCAGCTGGAGCCGCTGGTTATCAGCGAAGTGCAGGCCGCGCTCGGGGTGGACATCGCCGCCACCGGGCTTCACCTCCTCACAGAGCGGCCCGCCTTCGCAGCCAGCCCCGACGGCTTATGCCAGCTGGATGGGAAACGGTGCACCGTGGAGGTGAAGTGCCCTTCGGCAATCAAAACTGTCACCAAGTACATGGATGCCAATGGGGCTATGTCGGCGAAGGTGCGGGCACAGATGCAGCTGCAGATGCTGGCCACCGGAGCACAGACAGGCATTCTGTGTGTGGCGGACCCGAACTTTGAGACTAACCAGACAGTCACAGTGATAAAAGATGATCTGGACCTGACTTTCGTCGAGCCAATCATGGCACAGGCAGAGGCCTTCTGGCACCGCGCCATCCTGCCAATGCTGGTGTAGTGGGCAGGCGTGCTCCGGCGAGGAGAGGGTGGGCTGAGGACAGTGATGTTGTTTCACGCTGTGGTTAGGTACTAGAAACGTGGTCAATGCAAAGCTGTGTAACTTTGTGTTTGTATAGTGCGTTTTGCCGTTCGATTAATAGCAGAGTCATGGTTCCATTCCACCAGCGCTTCATGAATGCTAGAGACAATTTTTGATTTATGTGTCCTGTTTGTCTATTAACCGTGCATAATGTTTGGTCGCTGTTTCGCCCAACTGTCCAGTTGAAATATTTGACTATAGTAGCATTCGTTTCTTACCATTTATTTCTTGCTTGTGTAAACACAATACAGCATTGGAACGATTTTGTCTTCTTCCTTTACAAAACGATAACAACAAAATAAACAGTGTATTTCCTCGGGCATCTGAGTGGGAATGACAGTCATGTACACACGTTCACGTCAACAATGTACGAACGCAATGCACACGTCGAACTGAGCCAAATGTAGAAATCGGTATCTCGCAGGCGCAGCGCCACCTGGGTATACCTTAAAACCTCACATCTTGGTCAGCCGTGACTGCAGGTTGACAAGACCACAGGCAATGGTCATGCAGGCGTCCGTGAGCGGAACCAGCCGACTGTTGATGCACGCATGTGGGCGTAGCATCTCGAACTCACGCACTCGGCGGATGGCGCGCTCCACGTGAATGCGCAGACTGGCGACCTGCTTGCTAAATTTAACTTCGCTAGCCTCGTGAACGCCCGCCTGGACGCTTTTAGGTCGTATCAGGGTGCAGCCGGTCTCACTCAGCAGGCTTTCTATACCTTTGAAGCCTCGATCGGCCATGACAGAGGCGCCCGGCTTTAAATGGTTTAGAAAACCGCACCGACGGATGACATGCATGTCACTAACACGCCCCCCAAAGCCAAGGGATACAAAATTAACCATTCCGTTAGGCGTGATAGATACCAAATATTTCAGCGTGTTACCCCCCTTATACTGGGACCAAGATCTTGCTTGCTTCAGTGCGGCACTAGGTTTTTCTATTTCAATTTCTAAACAATCAACAATGGCCACCACAGAGCGGAACCGTGCCTTGAAGGCGAGCGGCAGCTGCTTCTGGAGGGTCATCTCATCCGACGGCCACGCGATAAACTGTGAGAGTGCCGAAGCGAGGACCTCAACATAGCGCGCGAACAAACGGCCGGCATATGACCTGGAAATGCCAAAGTCATCCGCTATAAATGCGAATGATCGATGCAGCTTGATTTTCATTAATACCAGCAGGCACACGTCCAGCGGCTCGAGGCGCGATGTTGGGCTCCATGATGGGGCAATTTTTGTTCTGGCAATAACGCGGATGATGAACATGGCATCAGGTGGAACGCCGATATACCGCTTGGGATCTTTGAGGCACAGCAGCCTTATTCTCCTAAGGGAGATGTCATCCAGCCCGACCTCACCCTTCGAGCTGTCGTCGGAGGTCATCTCATTTTCCTCACTGTATGGCACGCCGTTATGGTCCTCACCACTATCCTCAGAGCTGGAGTTGTCAGATGGCTCGTAGTCGGAGACGGCATTGACATACACGCCAGCTGCGGTTCCATCACTACCAGCCACAGCGCCCGTGGCTCCAGCAGCGCCACCAGCCACGCCACCAGCGGAGGTGCCATCACGACCCGCCACAGCGCCCGTGGCTCCGGCAGCGCCACCAGCCACGCCGCCAGCGACGGTGCCAGCACGACCAGCCACAGCGCCCGTGGCTCCGGCAGCGCGACCAGCCACGCCACCAGCGGCGGTGCCACCACGACCAGCCACAGCGCCCGTGGCTCCGGCAGCGCGACCAGCGGCGGTGCCATCACGACCAGTCACAGCGCCCGTGGCTCCGGCAGCGCCACCAGCCACGCCACCAGCGGCGGTGCCACCACGACCAGCCACAGCGCCCGTGGCTCCGGCAGCGCGACCAGCAGCGACGCCAGCACGACCAGCCACGCTACCAGCGGCGTCAGCAGCACGATCAGCCACGCCACCAGCGGCGACGCCAGCACGACCAGCCACGCCACCAGCGGCGTCAGCAGCACGACCAGCCACGCTACCAGCGGCGTCAGCAGCACGATCAGCCACGATAGACACATCTTCCATCTGTGAAAAAGATGCAAATAATTAATACATGCCTATCCAATTATGTGCCCATTAAGTAGGACGCTACAACAAGAGCATCTTGCAATATCACAGACAAATTATGGCGGGTCGGTTCATGAACATTTCAGTAACACATGTTTAACATTAAACAAAAAATAGAACATTATTACTCATCAATGACTTATCGCTGGCAAGAATCCAGTTATCATGTGATTCCTTGCACCAAAAGTCACTCATTCGTAATTTCAAGCTGTGACTTGGCATTGTTAGGCATCAATATACTCTTACCTTGTCATCTGTGTGTGTCTGTGTGAGGCCATGGATGGTAGCCCTCTGTAGCCTCCTCATGGATGAGGGACGTGGCTTGAGATGTGGCCTGTCTTTTTGGCATTCAAACTTGTGTGGAAGCACACCTTTCTTGGCAGTCAGTTTGATGGATGGTCCCATCAACATGTAGTGTCTGTAGTTGTTAAAGTCATTCTCTGGCTGAAACAGACAAAGGACACATGTTACAATCAGAACCAATGTATTCATTTCACAAATAACTACTGTAGCCTAAGATAAAGCCAATGTTAGGCATTCAACACATAATTACAGCATATATGGAGAAGCAAAACTATTGAGTAGGGTGCTAAAAAGCTCTAACATGACTTGAGTTCAACCTGTGATTGGCTGACACCTGACATTGCAAGTTTAAGCCAAAATCGAAGGTGTTCTCAGCATGCTCAGAGCAAGAGAATGCTGAAAAGTGTGCATTCCCTGTGGATATGTTCAGGCATGCGGGCAGCAGACACTGAGTATGTGTGAATATCTGCAGGATATGCAGCACTTGCATGGTAGAGGTTTGATACAATCAATGCAAGAAAGTGACACCTTTTCTGCCTTGCTAGTCAGTGACTAGCAAGGCAGAAAACAAAAACAATAGTATAAATGAAAACCTAAAAAGTGAAAACTAAATTAGATATTGGGTTTATAAAATATTGTGAAAAAGGAGAGTTTGCACGGTCAGAAGCCGAAAGTAGTAGTCACGAGCCATGGTCAGAGCAGCACTTTTATATACTTCACATGTATGCTATACATAACTTTGTTTGTGCATATATGCCTGAGTCTGACTGACATTGCTATCTTCTAGTTACCAGAAAATTGTGTAGCCTCCAGGTAGGTTCAAACAAACTTTGAAGTGATTCCTAGTTGTGAGCTTGATTTTGGAAAAGGGTACCAACCAGTTGAACAAATTGGACAAATACTGGGCCGCTCATCAGTATGAGTTGACATAAGCAAGGATGGAGAGAACAGGCACAGACACACAGTTACAAATTGTGACTAGCATCAGATCATGCGCTCATGAAGATATGGCTTCACATAATCTCTCAAGCAGCCTCTACAAGACCTACATCTACAAATACAAGTTTAGTGCCTCAAAACATGTTATCACCCAGCCCTCAAATCTAACACAAAATATCTCACCTCAAAATGATCCTCGCAGCAATACCATTGACTAGATGATTTCAAAGTCTTTGCATCCACTCTTCTTGCCATTGCAGCCCACTGTCTTCTCAGACCTAGGTCAGTTGGGACAGAGACGAAGGTCTTTTTGCGAGTTTTCATGGTGCTGCTTTGACAGGCTGGCACAAAGCAGGATTTGTACACCTTTCCCTGTACCCTTTTCTTTAAATCAGCATAATAGGACTGATTTGTATCCATTTTGATATATCTGCCTGCCTCGCCTCGGTCTTGCCTATGTATTACACGTATTATTTACGTTTTGCCTGGTGCGCCGGGTGCGCCGTAGTTGTCGACAGATAAAGGTGAAATGTGACGTCACACTATCAAGAGTGTCTTTTTTCAAGAATGTTGTAAAATAAAATCGCGATTCCTTTTTCATTTTTCCTTTTGAAGTATTCATTTCTGAGGTCAGTTTTCAGTACCATAAATTGTGTTAAAATATGGGTAACATTTTAGCATCGACTCCCAAAATTGAGTTCCCAACCCTATTGGAGGCAATGGACTCGCCCAATCCGGCCCAATCCGGCGGTCGGCTTGTCCGGCTTGGCTTTTTGTCCATGTGCGTGCGGCTCGCTGGTTGGAAGCGGCGGCGAATCGATGCTGGTACATCACTGCGCATGCGCAGACCGACCTGTGATTCATGACGCTGCCAGATGTAGTAACTAGTATAACGGTATGCTAAACTGAACGAATGGACTCCAGACGCATATGTTCTTTAAAAACGGCCAATTTTGCATCATAAACTTGTTATGAGCTCAATGCGTGTTTCCATCAGAGGCGTCGCTACCCTCTAAAAAAGTGTGGGGAAGGGGGGGGGGGTCCACTGCCAGAGGGCGCCATACCTAGAGGGGGCGCCCGGCCTAGACGGGCGCTCCGACGAATTGATACATAAATATCGAATATACATGTCGACGTTACACAGCGGGCAATTCGATTTTTTTTCAAAATGATTTTCAATCGAAAAAATACAGCTTCGACAACTACATATACCCGCACAGTCGCACGCTCATGCATGGCCAGCGCATTGCACATCAACATGGGGCATATTCCTGACTAATGAGCGACTAGTTTAACGGATCATATCGACTTCCACTCGATGCGTTTCACTCCACATATTCACAGCATTGAATCAAGTACATTTGGTATACATCAGATGAGTATCAATGTCATGTCTGAATACCTCTGTAGGTAAACATGAGATCTGGACTGAAAGCTAGCAAGCATAAGAAACGCTGTTTCATAAATCTCCACTCGACTCTCAAACAATACACAAAAAAACACGTTGGCAGCAGAGGTGGAGAATTGTCAAAATGCAAGGGGGTGCTTTTCACTGGCGGCTCTCAAATCCAAGTTGTAGCGAGAGGACGAGGAGAGGTGGCGGCCGTTATGGCCGCTTATACGCGACGGACCGTAAAATAAAAGGAAGCAAGCGGCACGAAAATGGATCTAAACACCAGTGACAAGATGCATCGCAAACCCAATATGGAGTTTCATGTCATGGTCGCTGGAAGCGAGTTTTGTTTGCTCTACGGCTGCCTCCCCCCCCCAAAAAAAAACCGCTTCGAGTCACATCAAAAATCGTAATGTATGTTAACTTGTAAACGATGGGAAGAGAACAAAAAGTCACGGTGCCAACATGTAAACCTTCAAGTCACATATTATCGGCACCGAAATGACGAAGTCGTCAATGCTGACCTGACCGTGTGAACTTTTTTTCCTTTTTTTCATTTATTAATTCAACGTATCTCGATATTTCGAACAACCACATACAAGCAACGCAACGCAGAAAAAGCCACGGTCCGGTCGGCAGCAATCCTGGCAGCTGCAAGGCGCGGCCTCGGATATCACAGCGGCGACGGGCGGACATGCCGCAGCGAGAGGTGTGCACTGGCGGATCCAGGGGCGGGGGGGGGGGGGGGAGGCAGGGGCAAAAGCCCCCCCCCCCAAGCTCGACAGGGGCGGCAATAGAAATTATCCACAAAAAAAAATCGCTGAAACTGGCGATGAAAATGGGTACTGCCTGCGAAAAAAAATAACTTGTTGCGAAAGAAAGAAATGTTGTTTTTGCCTCGTTCGTGTTTGCTCTATTTGGTAGATTTTGGTAACAGAAGAGTTAGGGAAAGTGGCGCGTCTGACGCTATTTTGGAGTGATTCACAACCAACGTAAGTTATAATTGTACACGCAGCGTCGCAGCCTTTGGTCTCCTGCTGCCTGCTGGGTGGCAGAGGAGCGCGGGACTGAATTTCCTTACATAGGTACCTATGTTGTGTGGAATACGTCTACTAGTATTAAGTAGGGTAATTAGGTTCAGTTAAAAAAAACTAATGGTCTTCTTTTTGTAGCTGTTGTATTCCACGACAAATCGACAAAAACAAAGTGCAAAATGACACCGTCATGTCACCGATTATGGTCAAAATTGGTATATGGGGTAGCCTGGGGCGCTTAAGTGAGTTGTGAAAGTTGTATTGCAATGCAAGCAGTGGTTCAGGAGATATCGCCTCGAACATTTTTATAAGGTCACGGTGCGGGTCAATCTTTGTCGGGCCCATATGGCGGGGAATTTATGAAGCAATATAGATGTATTATGTCATTATAATGGCAATGAGCTGTTTTATAACATGGTGATGTTTATTCTTTTATTTTCGAAAATTTCACTATTTATTGGATACCTTTTTTTCAAACGTGTTTCTAATTTTTTTTTGGCTATGCTATTCTTACGTGTAAGGACGTGATTAAGTGAGAGAAAAAATGAAATTGAGGAATATTTGCTTCCAAATATCACAAATTTTGTCATTTTACTTGCTATTTTATATATACAAAATATGTTATTCGCTAATAACTTTTGACTGAATAAAACTAGATTGGTACGATAGACGTCATTTTGCTGTTCTCATCAAGACGAATTGAATGCTCTGCAGCATGACCTCTGTCTGACATTTTATGACCTTGACCTTAAATTTCAAAGTTTGTATTTGTTTTTTAAATTTTGAATCTGTTTTAATACCCAAGCCAAATGTATTTCCTATTTTGACTGTATTATTGTTAAGTGTAAAGAAGTGCCGTTCAAACATAAAAAATGATGGTTATTTGCCTTCAAATATGCTAAATTTGGTCATTTCTTGTGTTCTTTTTGTGAAAGATATTAGGTATTCTCCAATAACTTTTGACTGAATAAAGATAAAAAGGTAAAATGGACACCATTTGGTTATTTTCGTTAAGACGCGTTGAATGATGTGCAGTATGACCTCTTTCTAACATTTGGTGACCTTCACCTAAGGTCAATGTCAAGGTTCAAGGTTAGGTTTCCAATTGTGGCCGCATTTGTGGCGATGTTATATATCTTAAAACTTGTCATGTTGCGAGGAATTCGATTGTGCTTAAATAACGCCTCATTGTCAATGGCAACATTTAAATTAATTTTAATTTGAATGTCGAATAGTAATTTCATAACTTCCTTCTCGGTGTAAAGAAATCCCGAAAATGTCTTAGTTTGCTTTATAATCATCAACGATCGCGCAATTATTTTAATACCAATGAATTCCTATCTTCAAGACAAGTTCAAAGATATATAACATTGCCGTGTAGGTCAAATTTGGAAAGGTGACTTTGCGCCGTGACCTTGACCTTTGGTCAAGGTCATCAAATGTCATACAGAAGTCATGCTGCACATCTATCAACGTGTCTTGATGATACCAAGACAATGACGTTTACCGTGCCCTTCTAACTTTATTCAGTCAAAAGGTATTAGCGAATAACTAATTTTTATATATAATGCATATAAAATGATTTTTTTAAAATATATTTGGAGGCAAATATCCATCAATTTTATGTTTGCACTTAATTGACACGTCCTAGGTCACCTAGGTCATTACACGTAATAATAGCATAGCGAACAAAAATAACCCATGTCCGCAAAGGGAAAAATGGGGGGGGCACCTTTTAGGTCATATGGAGGCCCCTGGGGCCCGGAAGGCCCCCAGTGAAATTAGCCCCCCCATATTGGGAGGTTGGATCTGCCAGTGGAGGTGTGACGCCAGGATTTATGCGCGGAGGTGCGGGAGGTCTGCCCCTGTCCACCGGCCCGGGGCGCGAATTGCACTATCAGCAAAACGGCGATTCTTAAGCGCCGGCTACGGTGCCGGGTCGGGCAATCCGCGCCCCAGGCCGGGCGACCGCCCACACAAACATGCTGAGGGACGGTAAGACTGACCGTGTGAACTGACCTGACCCTACCTGACCGTGCAAAACCGCCTATTTACACACGGACAGACACACATACACACACTTTTACACCACTCAGTCTTACTTCGCCGAAGTAAGACTGAGCAGCCGTTAGTTAAACGGACCTGTTTATTCGAGGGGGTGCTTTTACACTGAGGGGGTGCACTTTTTAGCTCAGGGGGTGCTTGAGCACCCCCAAAACCCCTAATTCTCCACCCCTGGTTGGCAGGCGAGCCATCGCCTCACTGCCGTTCTGTGTAAGCCCGAGACCCGAGGCAGAGTCAGCCATGGATGCGGTTGTGAGGGGGGGGGGGGGGGGGGGAGGGAGGACACGGCTGTTGGGGTCGCCATCTCCAGTTCAAAATAAACATAATTTCCGATCCAAAGAGGTGCACCGATCTAAGCGCCGGCACTCACGACTCAGGGGGGGGGGGGCGACACCCACACACGCAGCCCCCCCCCCCCCCCCCCCCCTCCGAGAGGCATGCAGGGGCGCCGACGGCGCAGTCACAACGCATTATGCCGCCCTCGGAAGGCATCATGCCGCCCTCGGAAGACATCTTGCCGCCCACGAAAGGCATCATGCCGTCCTCGGAAGGCATCTTTCCGCCATCACAGCGCAATATGCCACCCTCGGAAAGCATCATGGCGCCATCGGAAGACATCTTGCCGCCCTCGGAAGGCATTTGCTGCCCTCAGAGCGTATTATGCCGCCCTCAGATCACATTATGCCGCCCTCAGAAGTCCTCGGAAGACATCTTGCCGCCCTCGGAAGGCATTTTGCCGCCCTTAGAGCGTGTTATACCGCCCTCAGAGCGTATTATGCCGCCCTTGGAATGCATCATGCCGCCCTCGGAAGACATCTTGCCGTCCTTCGAAGGCATCTTACCGCCCTCAGAGTGCATTATACCGCCATTAGAAGACGTCTTCCCGCCCTCGGAAGGCCTCGGAAAACACATTTCCGCCCTCGGAAGCCATCATGCCGCCCTCGGAAGACATCTTGCCGCCATCGGAAAGCACTTTCCCGCCCCCAGAGCGCAATATGCCGCCCTGGAAGGCATAATGCTGCCTTCGGAAGACATCTTGCCGCCCTAGGAAAGGCATTTTTCCGCTCTCAGAGCACATTATGCCGTCCTCAGAGCGCATTATGCCGCCCTTAGAAGACGTTTTGCCGCCCTCAGAAGGCATTCTGCCGCCCTCATAGTGCATTATGCCGCCCCTGGAAAGTACCATGCTGCCCTCGGAAGATATTTTCCGCCCTTGGAAGATATTTGCCGCCCTCGGAAGGCATTGTGCCGCCCTCAGACCGCATTATACCGCCCCTGGAAGGCACCATGGCACCCTCGGAAAGATATTGCCGCCCTCGGAAAGCCATTTGCCGTCCACAGAGCGCATTATCCCGCCCTTGGTATGCATCATACCGCCCTCGGAAGGAATTTTGCCGCCATCGGAAAGCACTCTGCCGCCCTCAGAGCGTTTTATGCCGCCCTTAGAAGGCATCATGCTGCCCTCGGAAGACATCTTGCCGCCCTCGGAAGGCATCTTGCCGCCATCGGACCTGTAATCAAGGGGGCGACACATTTTGGGAGAGGGGCGCACAGTGACGTGCGCAGAAATTCACAAAGGACCAGGTCATTGCCTTGAGGGGCGCCACCCGATCGACAGGGGCGCCACCAATATTGGCGAACATTTTACAAGGGAGGCACCTCTCCTTCCGCACGTGCTCGTCGTGCCTTTAACATTTTGTGGGGCGCCGTCACTGACCGGAGGCGCCGTCACTGGCCGGATGGGCGCCGACACGGGCTGTAGAGGGGCAGTCACTAGTTGGAGGGGCGCCGTCACCTGTCAGAGGGGCGACGTCACTAGCCGGAGGGGCGCCGTCACTCGCCAGAGGGGCGCCGTCACTGGTCGGAGGGGCGTTGTCGCTGGCCGGAGGGGCGCTGTCACGGGCCGGAGAGGCGCCGTCAATGGTAGGGGCGCCCTCACTGGTCGGGGGCGCCGTCACTGGCCGCAAGAGCGGCCGGAGTGGCGCCGTCACTGATCGGAGGGGCGCCAGCTTTGCATGGGTGCCTCGGGTCCAAGGGACCAGGTCATGCCCTGAATGACCGTATACTCGGTACGCCACTGGGGGCGCATATGAGCTTGGGCCCTCACTGGCATAGGGGCGCACACACATATGCTGGCAGGACATTTTTCCCCTTGTTTTTTTTCTTCTTCTTGATTTTGTTTAGAGGGCGCCTCCGGCGCTCCCTCAAACCCAGAACAGACCCTCTTTTTTAGGAGGCGCCTTCGTCGCCAGCTCAAAAGTGTGTGTGGGGGGGGGGGGGTCAGGGGCACCCGAACGACTCCCTGGTTTCCATACCTATTTAATAGTGATAATATCGCCTAAATCAGTAATTTATTTCTTGGAATGTATAATATACTAAGATTTATATACCAAAACTTTCAGAAACTTTCAGAAACTTTTCAGCCCAATAATCCTTCGTGAAAACGACTATTATCACTATTCAATAGTTATGGAAACATGTATTGAGCTCATAACAAGCTTATGATACAAAATTGGCCGTTTTTTAAAGAATCTATGCGTCTCGAGTCCATTCGTTCAGTTTATCATTAACAGACTGGTTAACAGACTGGTATTCGACCCTGATTAAATCGATTGGAATCGTTCAATCGAAATTCATTGAATCAAAACATAATTGATTTACCACCAGATATTTTGATTCATGAATCGTGATTGAATCAAAACCCGCATCAAATCAAGGTTGATTGAATCAAAAGACTTAACGATTCAAGTACACTGGTAAATTGTGCAAATACACCCAGTTCCAGTGGCTACATTCATTTATACTGAAACACTATTGCTGTACCAATGTTTTAATGATCATGTATATGCATGTTTTAATTTGTATTGATTTGACATAAATTCACCTCGTATATTTAAATGTTGAATCAAACGTGACTCGATTAAAATATTGTTTTGATTCTTTAAATCGAAACGAATAAATTCTCAAAATTGCATCCGTGAATCGAACGGTGATTGAATCATTCAGATTCCAAAATGAATCATGATTGAATCGTTCCAAAAAGTTGAATCAATAACCAGTCTGTAAATAGCATACCGTCATACTAGTTACTAAATCTGGCAGCGTCATGGATCACAGGTCTGTCTGCGCATGCGCAGTGATGTGCAAGCATAGATTCGCCGCCGCTTCCGACCCACGTGCCGCACGCACATTGACAAAGCCAAGCCGCATAGGCCGGCCGCCGGGTTGGGCCGGGTTGGGTCGGATTGGGCGAGTCCATTGCAGTCAATAGCGTCACACGCCACATAATGTTTCTGAACCATTCTGAAGTTTTGACAAGTTTCAGTCGGTGGAGATCTGGCATCACAACTGACCTATTACTGCTTATCTTGCTAATTACCACCAAACCGCAATTTTGTCAACATATTATATTCTTACCAACATATTACAAAATTATGAGGGACATTTCAAGCAAAAAATCGCATGTAAAAGTTGTGTAGTTGGGGAATGGATTGTCGAACTAAGACTTATATACCAAAACTTGTTAAAACTTTTCAGAAACTTATCAGAATCTTTCAGCGCAATAATCCTTCGTGAAAACGGCTTGTGTCATAAAGGTCTCGGTGGAAGGAATTGTCGCGCAAAATTGCGATATTAAACGCATAAGCAGTCAATACATCGGTACGATTCGTGTGTCTGATACTTCTAAGTACCATTCTAAGCTTTTGGAAGTCAAGGTCATCCGAGGTCACGAGGTCAAACTGCTGATTACGGTCTGTAGGCGTTGTAATACATGTTTATGGGTTTTTGTTCGTCTAGAACGCGAAAAACTACCTTATAACATTGTTTATTCCATATAAATATAAGTGAAAAGCAAAAACGGAAATGCATTTTTTATGCATGGTAATGCTGTGATAGGTCGTCGAATTTGGTCTTCGAAAGGTCATAACTCAGTTATTTTTGACGATATCGACTTCAAATGTGGTACACATGTTCACCGGACACGTATCGATCATATATATTCCGGTGTTTTGATAACTCTGATTTGTTTTGAAAATATTGCAAAAACTATTTTTGGGGTCTTTGGATTTCTCAAACTTTTGAATTGCAATAAAACTCGAAAATCCCAGATCGCAGTGTGATAGCCAAGTCATATCTCAATCATCTGGTATATGATAATTTAATTTGTCTTAAAATTTTTACTTTTGACAGCGTTTTTTGCAATCCCTTATTTTTCAGCAAAAACCTCAGAATATTACATCACTTTGTGGTCATTCCCGGTTGACCTATCATAACCTCATCTTTTTCCTTTGACCAACATTTGTAACATTGATGTGAGAGAGGGTACTGCAAGTTTAGTGACGATACCGGTGTTGGTTTAGTAGATATCGCTAAATAACGGGAGGTGAGGGAGCAAAAAATAGCCCCCCTTAACTCGCGGGTTAATATGATTTTGCAACACTGTAATAATTTTCATAGCGTGCAATAATGAGGTTTTCGAGGTATTCGAGGCGGCAAAAAAAGAAAAAAAAGGAAAAAGAAATATAAAAAAGTAAAAAAAGAAAACGTTTTCGGCGGCGTTTAAAACTTTTCGCTTGTTTGCTGACTGACCTTTGCTGACTTGTTTAATGTTTGCTATGTTTATGTTTGTTTGCCATGTTGAAAGATCGTACATTTTCACACAAATTGTGAAAATTTGCCACCCTATTTTTATTCCTGCTTTGCATTAGGGTTAGGCATTTCCACTTCAGGGAAATATGGTACTGGTACTTCAGGGAAATATGGTAGATGTGGTCAGAACTTGAAAGATAAGAATCTGTTGTAGAACTTGGGCCGACTCTAATGGCTATCCCAAATATATTACCCAACATTTTGCTTTTGGTGTAATGGGGGAATACAAGACAAATACATGAAATTAGTACATACCTGCCACAAGCACAACTGCTAAATGCGCATTGCACTGTGCCATATTGTATATTGGTCTTCCGAGGGCCAATAGTCTCAGATAAACGCGTTAATATTATTCGAAACGTTCAAAAACGAAAGCTATATTTGACAACTCGGTTCCGGTAAGCTTGGACACGAGTCATTTTTTGCCATGTCCTTAGATAATTGATGCTTCGGCAGATGTACATTTCACCATATTTATTATTTACACATGTATGCTTTATGGGAATATTCAAGGTAGACCAAAAACCTTGTTCATGAACCTTACATTTATTTATTTCTTCACACATTTCACGGCACTATGACGAGTTACAGCTAGTCACTATCACTGCTGCTATGACGCTCTGCTGTGATGCTGTGACAGTCTGCCCACCGATCAATGAGGACGCTTTTGAGTGCGCTGTAGTTTGGTGGAGCTTGTATGCCATCGTTGAAATAAAAACCTTCAAATGCGAGCTTAGATCATATACCATGCCCTGGGTTCCTACACCCAGGTGCTCAAGTGCCTAAATACGGAACTTTCTTGCAAAATGTCACATAGAAGATGAGGCGCAGGTTTGCGCAACTTTTTAGAGCTTGACCCGTTAAATAAGATCCCAATGCACATCTTGGTGCTTGTTTTGGGTCGCTACCTGGCGATAATTATGATACCGGCTCTATCGAATGTCGTGATATTAATTTTAGGCATCAACAGATATAAGGCGATATATTGAATATTGAATATAAAGCTAACGGAAAACTGTTTTTCGCCATTGTGTTTGCCTCGTCAAGGCGCCTTGAATAATATACATAGTGACCTTGTTAGGTCAACTAAAAAATGTTACCACAGGTCACGTGACCTTGACCTGAGGTCAAGACCCAAGTAGGTCATGTTGCATATAGGGAGACGTGTCTTGACGAGACAAAAACATTTCTGTCGGTTGTACTTCTCTATCTTCATTATGTCGCGAGTTATTGACAAACAAGTGATGGTGAACTCGGATGACCTCAAATGACCCCATAGGGGTCACTGAACAAAACTTACACTTGGATCATCAAGAACATCTTATAATAACATGATCTAGAAGTAATTGGACTAATAGCATGTATATCATGTATGGCATGTATGTGTGTTGTCCCACTACCCAAGTCCAGCAAATGTTTGACTCGAGCATGTGATAGCCGTATGGTTAACGGATATGCCTCACGACGTGAAGTAAATAAATAAATAACTAAGTATATCCTTGAAATAGGAAGCATTTGCATATTTCCACATTGTCTTATTATGGGGAGGTTACGAAATTGATCTGACCTTAGGTCACCGATATCAAAATTCCGAGATAAACGAATTGTAAGTACTTATGCCCTCATGACACCCTGTAAGTTTCGAACTGATCGGTGAGAAACTCTGGCTTTTGAAAACGTTTTTTGGAGATGGGGTCACTTGACCTGGTCTGGTGACCTGACCTGAGATGTTCCGAGGTAATTTGTTTTGTTCAAAGTGTGCGCAATTGGTGTCCTAACAGGTGTGCCAAAAACCCGGCGGCGCTGCGCGCCGCCGTTTTTCGCTATCTGAGAAAAGCAAAACTGAAAGAGGGGGGGGGGGGGGGGGGGGGAGGCGGAAATTAACCCTCCTGCAGTGCGCGGGTTAATGTTTAAGCATGTTAGAAACATTTGCAATATCGCTTACAATGCTGACTCATTTTATTTTATATCCTCATTTGCATGTAATCCTACACAAAAATTGCCGCCAGTCGTCACCAAGTATTTGTCATGATTTAAGACAGAAACATCATGTCAAAGTGTTGTAAAATGATTTTGTTGCTTCTGTTTGCTTCTCTGTGAGATATGTCAGTTTGCAGTTAGCGTTTACCGGTCGGCCGGTGCGGCTCACACATGCGGCGAGGCCGTGTCGTCTTAGGTGGAGTGCGAGCCACCCAAGGCTAACGCCTAGCCTAAGCTTATGGTTGAGTGCGAGCCATCCAAGGCTATCGCGAGAGAGTTGGATTAGTTGAGTCGCGGTGGTTGCCATGGTAACGGCTCAAACGTTGCCTTAGGCAAATTGACCGGGTCTGGCCAGGGCCCTGGCAGGTCACGGTCGAACGCCTTCAGTCGTTAGTTGGGTGCGTGGGCGGGTAATTTTGACCCCATTCCGCGTTTCAAAGTTCTGGCATTGACGGTGAACAAACACTTATACGTTTTCCTCGAATGACGCCTGTATGACGTCATAATGTGGGACAAATTGACATAAATTTATATTTTACATGAAAACAAAAATCAGATTCGAACTCGGCGCATCAAGTAACCCCTGTAACCATAACATCATCGCAGTTGTATCTTAAACTGAATTAAGAGGCATTTTGAAGGCCCATAGTGTGCCGCCGCCGCCCGCCGCCCGCCGCCGCCCGCCGCTGCTCGGCCGCCGGCGACGCTGGGTAACGTGATCTGTGAGTCTGTTAAATTCGTCCGAACAGAAGGTTATCGTAATACAAACAGGCAACAGCCAGGGAGATGGCAAGTAGTGAGGAAACGGAGGAGTTGTTGAGATGGGAAGTTGATCTTTTCGTTGGTGTTGCTGCGGCGGCGTGATTTCTTTGGTGGTTCAGCTTGTTTGTGTTCTCATACTTCTCTGTTGGATTCCAATTTAAAATTCACCCCAAAAGCGGAGAGACTTTGAAAGTCAGCGATGTTTGAGAAAGTAGGGAGAACACAAATCCTTTCCAAGGAAAGCTGTTTACAAGGGGATCAAAACTTACACAAATGGACTAGTACTAGCACACACAAAGCCAGCTAAAAATGCAGAAACAATGGGAAATAATAGCAGTAGGCGATGCATTTAACTATATGCTAAACATAAAGAGCAAAAATATGTTTGTGTTCTTTAATTAACAACTAGCCTTAAAGAGATTGACAGTTGTCTGAGCGACATTTATCTCACGGCATCATTCATAACGCTGTGCTGACATGATATATAATGCTTTCGTTACGTGTCAACACGAATTCGGCGAAGTAATGATACAATAACACGAAGAGCAGAATTTGCGAGACGAGAGTAGCAAGTGTGGGCTAGGGAAACCTGCGCTATTCGAATCATTTTGCGTGAACCATTCATTTTAATATCAAACAAATAAATTGCTCCGTCATTTGCATACCTATTCAATAACTTCATTCACACAAACGCTTCCAGCTAACAGCTGGGTTACCACCATGTTTATTGTATGTTTTCCCAAAGAGCAATATGGTGGCAATCTCTCGTAGAGAGTCGCGTCTTCTCGAGCTCCCTGCCACCCAAACAGTCCGCAGGTCATAGGCTCACCGGAAATGAGCACAGTTCGAAGCATCACTGGCCTCTTCCTGTCGCCTCGTCCCATTCTGCTCCACATATTTGTTCTCAGGAAGCCGCTCAAATCTACGACCGATTATCATTTATAGGGACTAGACAGTTGTGCCGCCTAGCCTGGGCAGGGGAGCGAGCCGGCTGTGCTTTCAGCGAAGGAAGATAGGTGGTGGATGTAACGCTATCTGATCCACGAGAAATGTTTGTGTGTCGGAATATATTTTTTTTGCAAGTTGCATATTTTCTGTTTCTGAACAACCATTTTCTCCAGCGAATAATTAATTAACAACTAGCCTTAGCCCGCAAAAATAGTGAGATACGAAGCAAAGCGCACATTACGTATTAAAATATCCAAATTCCGAACACCAATAATCCTGTAAATTTTCTTCTAGGCAAAACATTTCTCTACTTTGTTACTTAGCTTTTTTACCGACAGAAGCATGTCGATTGAGACCTGTTTCAACGCTCACAGACAGACAGCCTGCCAGTACCAACGCTCACAGCCAGCCTGGCAGTACCAACGCTCACAGACAGACAGCCTGTCAGTACCAACGCTCACAGACATCCTGGCAGTACCAATGCTCACAGACAGACAGCCCGGCAGTACCAACGCTCACAGACAGCCTGACAGTACCAACGCTCACAGACAGACAGCCTGGCAGTACCAACGCTTACAGACAGCCTGGCAGTAACAACGCTCACAGACAGACAGTCTGGCAGTACCAACGCTCACAGACAGCCTGGCAGTACCAACCCTCACAGACAGGCAACCTGGCAGTACCAACGCTCACAGACAGCCTGTCAGTGCCAACGCTCACAGACAGCCAGCCTGGCAGTACCAACGCTCACAGACAGACAGCCTGGCAGTACCAACGCTCACAGACAGCCCGGCAGTACCAACGCTCACAGACAGACAGCCTGGCAGTACCAACGCTCACAGACAGACAGCCTGGCAGTACTAACGCTCACAGACAGACAGCCTGGCAGTACCAACGCTCACAGACAGCCCGGCAGTACCAACGCTCACAGACAGACAGCCTGGCAGTACCAACGCTCACAGACAGACAGCCTGGTAGTACCTACGCTCACATACAGACAGCCTGGCAGTACCAACGCTCACAGACAGCCTATCAGTGCCAACGCTCACATACAGACAGCCTGGCAGTACCAACGCTCACAGACATCCTGGGAGTACCAACGCTCACAAACAGCCTGGCAGTACCAACGCTCCCAGACAGACAGCCCGGCAGTACCAACGCTCACAGACAGACAGGCTGGCAGTACCAACGCTCACAGACAGCCTGGCAGTAGCAACGCTCACAGACAGCCTGGCAGTACCAACGCTCACAGACAGCCTGGCAGTACCAACGCTCACAGACAGCCTGGCAGTACCGACGCTCACAGACATCCTGGCAGTACCAACGCTCACAAACAGCCTGGCAGTACCAACGCTCACAGACAGACAGCCCGGCAGTACCAACGCTCACAGACAGACATCCTGGCAGTACCAACGCTCACAGACAGACAGCCTGGCAGTACTAACGCTCACAGACAGACAGCCTGGCAGTACCAACGCACACAGACATACTGGCAGTACCAAAGCTCACAAACATACAGCCGGGCAGTACCAACGCTCACATACAGACAGCCTGGCAGTACCAACGCTCACAGACAGACAGCCTGGCAGTACCAAGAAGCTCATAGACATCCTGGCAGTACCAACGCTCACAGACAGCTTGGCAGTACCAACGCTCACAGACAGACAGCCTGGCAGTACCAAGAAGCTCGCTGTGGCTGTGTATCTCTGACACGAGCCTCAGAGCTGTCACAGAGCTGGCCTCAGAGCCGTCACAGAGCTGGCCTCAGAGCTGTCACAGAGCTGGCCTCAGAGCTGTCACAGAGCTGGCCTCAGAGCTGTCACAGAGCTGGCCTCAGAGCTGTCACAGAGCTGGCCTCAGAGCTGTCACAGAGCTGGCCTCAGAGCCGTCACAGAGCTGGGCTCAGAGCTGTCACAGAGCTGGCCTCAGAGCTGTCACAGAGCTGGCCTCAGAGCCGTCACAGAGCTGGCCTCAGAGCTGTCACAGAGCTGGCCTCAGAGCCGTCACAGAGCTGGCCTCAGAGCTGTCACAGAGCTGGCCTCAGAGCTGTCACAGAGCTGGCCTCAGAGCTGTCACAGAGCTGGCCTCATAGCTGTCACAGAGCTGTCACAGAGCTGTCACAGAGCTGTCACAGAGCTGGCCTCAGAGCTGTCACAGAGCTGGCCTCAGAGCTGTCACAGAGCTGGCCTCAGAGCCGTCACAGAGCTGGCCTCAGAGCTGTCACAGAGCTGGCCTCAGAGCCGTCACAGAGCTGGCCTCAGAGCCGTCACAGAGCTGGCCTCAGAGCTGTCACAGAGCTGGCCTCAGAGCCGTCACAGAGCTGGCCTCAGAGCCGTCACAGAGCTGGCCTCAGAGCTGTCACAGAGCTGTCACAGAGCCGTCACAGAGCTGGCCTCAGAGCCGTCACAGAGCTGGCCTCAGAGCCGTCACAGAGCTGGCCTCAGAGCTGTCACAGAGCTGGCCTCAGAGCTGTCACAGAGCTGGCCTCAGAGCTGTCACAGAGCTGGCCTCAGAGCTGTCACAGAGCTGTCACAGAGCTGGCCTCAGAGCCGTCACAGAGCTGGCCTCAGAGCCATCACAGAGCTGGCCTCAGAGCTGTCACAGAGCTGGCCTCAGAGCCGTCACAGAGCTGGCCTCAGAGCTGTCACAGAGCTGGCCTCAGAGCCGTCACAGAGCTGGCCTCAGAACCGTCACAGAGATGGCCTCAGAGCTGTCACAGAGCCGTCATAGAGCTGTCACAGAGCTGTCACAGAGCCGTCACAGAGCTGGCCTCAGAGCTGTCACAGAACCGTCACAGAGCCGTCACAGAGCCGTCACAGAGCTGGCCTCAGAGCTGTCACAGAGCCGTCACAGAGCTGGCCTCAGAGCTGTCACAGAGCTGTCACAGAGCTGGCCTCAGAGCTGGCCTCAGAGCTGTCACAGAGCTGTCACAGAGCTGTCACAGAGCTGGCCTCAGAGCTGTCACAGAGCTGTCACAGAGCTGGCCTCAGAGCTGTCACAGAGCTGTCACAGAGCTGGCCTCAGAGCTGTCACAGAGCTGTCACAGAGCTGGCCTCAGAGCTGTCACAGAGCCGTCACAGAGCTGGCCTCAGAGCTGTCACAGAGCTGTCACAGAGCTGGCCTCAGAGCTGGCCTCAGAGCTGTCACAGAGCCGTCACAGAGCCGTCACAGAGCTGTCACAGAGCTGGCCTCAGAGCTGTCACAGAGCTGGCCTCAGAGCTGTCACAGAGCTGTCACAGAGCCGTCACAGAGCCGTCACAGAGCCGTCACAGAGCCGTCACATGCAATTCGCAGGAGGCCACACGGCAGCGAGAGATGAGTGGCTTTTCCCCTGCTGGAGTCATCTTACGGGCAAGTTACTGGCTCGGTGACACCGCTTTGGAATTGCTTTTTGGCTTATTGAGGCTTGGTGGTACTTGGGCATAATATAATTGTTAATTACTGGTAGTTGTATGTCTTGACTTCGAAGACGGAAGAAATACAATGTTGCGTTAACAGTTTGAGATTTCAAATCACGTTTCTGATCGTGATGATTTATGGTTCAAATCTCCAGGCAAGGCAGACATTCACTCATCTTTCCATACCAAGAAGGTATTCTATTTCAGGATCCATTTACGGGCCGGATATCATGACCCGTTTGCGAGTCATTCATGATGTCATATCTACGAACTCCCAGAATGAGCAGCGATTAGTGTCAGAAACGGATTCAAAAGTCCAAATCAAAATGAGTATTCTTACCAGCATCACTTTGTATAATTTCAGCTCCAATATTTTAATTGGATTGAGTGGAGTTACGAGATCAGGTCCCACACTAAGCAGAATTCGTTTGGCAGACGCCAACCCTGCCATCTAGGTCACGATGCTGGTAACCCGCATACATATTTCAGAAGCGAAAGTTTTGCTGAACCAAACACGCCTAGTCACCATTCACTCTGTCCTTTGGCTTATTATTATTATTCACCATGGATAATAATATTAATTTCATAATTTTGTCAGAATTTCACTGCTGCACTCGCTGCCCTGTATATATTTGCAGCCGGCAGCCCATTTCAAGCCTCAGATTTGCTATGAAAGCAGTCCATTACATACTGGTACATTGCATCACATTACATTACACACTCTGCAGTATGTCTCGCCACCAAATGGTGAATTGCAGCCTCAAACGGACAGCCCCAATACCATCCCGGGGAGTTTATGAGCGGGCGGTTAGCCACCGTACAGAGTGCAGTCGAGCGGTGGGGGTATAACACATCACTCGGCTGGCGGGGGTATAACACATCACTCGGCTGGCGGGGGTATAACACATCACTCGGCTGGCGGGGATATAACACATCACTCGGCTGACGGGGGTATAACACATCACTCGGCTGGCGGGGGTATAACACATCACTCGGCTGGCGGGGGTATAACACATCACTCGACTGGCGGGGGTATAGCACATCACTCGGCTGGCGGGGGTATAACACATCACTCGGCTGGCGGGGGTATAACACATCACTCGGCTGGCGGGGGTATAACACATCACTCGGATGGCGGGGGTATAACACATCACTCGGCTGGCGGGGGTATAACACATCACTCGGCCGGCGGGGGTATAACACATCACTCGGCTGGCGGGGATATAACACATCACTCGGCTGGCGGGGGTATAACACATCACTCGGCTGGCGGGGGTATAACACATCACTTGGCTGACGGGGGTATAACACATCACTCGGCTGGCGGGGATATAACACATCACTCGGCTGGCAGGGGGTATAACACATCACTCGGCTGGCGGGGGTATAACACATCACTCGGCTGGCGGGGGTATAACACATCACTCGGCTGGCGGGGGTATAACACATCACTCGGCTGGCGGGGGTATATCACATCACTCGGCTGGCGGGGATATAACACATCACTCGGCTGGCGGGGATATAACACATCACTCGGCTGGCGGGGGTATAACACATCACTCGGCTGGCGGGGATATAACACATCACTCGGCTGGCGGGGGTATAACACATCACTCGGCTGGCGGGGATATAACACATCACTCGGCTGGCGGGGATATAACACATCACTCGGCTGACGGGGGTATAACACATCACTCGGCTGGCAGTGATATAACACATCACTCGGCTGGCGGGGATATAACACATCACTCGGCTGGCGGGGGTATAACACATCACTCGGCTGGCGGGGGTATAACACATCACTCGGCTGGCGGGGATATAACACATCACTCGGCTGGCGGGGATATAACACATCACTCGGCTGGCGGGGGTATAACACATCACTCGGCTGGCGGGGGTATAACACATCACTCGGCTGGCGGGGGTATAACACATCACTCGGCTGGCGGGGGTATAACACATCACTCGGCTGGCGGGGGTATAACACATCACTCGGCTGGCGGGGGTATAACACATCACTCGGCTGGCGGGGGTATAACACATCACTCGGCTGGCGGGGGTATAACACATCACTCGGATGGCGGGGTATAACACATCACTCGGCTGGCGGGGGTATAACACATCACTCGGCTGGCCGGGGGTATAGCACATCACTCGGCTGGCGGGAATATAACACATCACTCGGCTGGCGGGGGTATAAAACATCACTCGGCAGGCGGGGATATAACACATCACTCGGCTGGCGGGGATATAACACATCACTCGGCTGGCGGGGGTATAACACATCACTCGGCTGGCGGGGATATAACACATCACTCGGCTGGCGGGGGTATAACACATCACTCAGCTGGCGGGGATATAACACATCACTCGGCTGGCGGGGATATAACACATCACTCGGCTGACGGGGGTATAACACATCACTCGGCTGGCAGTGATATAACACATCACTCGGCTGGCGGGGATATAACACATCACTCGGCTGGCGGGGATATAACACATCACTTGGCTGGCGGGGGTATAACACATCACTCGGCTGGCGGGGGTATAACACATCACTCGGCTGGCGGGGATATAACACATCACTCGGCTGGCGGGGGTATAACACATCACTCGGCTGGCGGGGATATAACACATCACTCGGCTGGTGGGGGTATAACACATCACTTGGCTGGCGGGGGTATAACACATCACTCGGCTGGCGGGGATATAACACATCACTCGGCTGGCGGGGATATAACACATCACTCGTATGGCGGGGATATAACACATCACTCGACTGGCGGGGATATAACACATCACTCGGCTGGCGGGGGTATAACACATCACTCGGCTGGCGGGGGTATAACACATCACTCTGCTGGCAGTGATATAACACATCACTCGGCTGGCGGGGATATAACACATCACTCGGCTGGGCGGGGGTATAACACATCACTCGGCTGGGCGGGGGGGGGGGGGGGTATAACACATCACTCGGCTGGCGGGGATATAACACATCACTCGGCTGGCGGGGGTATAACACATCACTCGGCTGGCGGGGATATAACACATCACTCGGCTGGCGGGGGTATAACACATCACTCGGCTGGCGGGGATATAACACATCACTTGGCTGGCGGGGGTATAACACATCACTCGGCTGGCGGGGATATAACACATCACTCGGCTGGCGGGGGTATAACACATCACTCGGCTGGGCGGGGGGGGGGGGGGGGGGGGGTATAACACATCACTCGGCTGGTGGGGTATAACACATCACTCGGCTGGCGGGGGTATAACACATCACTCGGCTGGCGGGGGTATAACACATCACTCGGCTGGCGGGGGTATAACACATCACTCGGCTGGCGGGGATATAACACATCACTCGGCTGGCGGGGGTATAACACACCACTCGGCTGGCGGGGGTATAACACATCACTCGGCTGGCGGGGGTATAACACATCACTCGGCTGGCGGGGATATAACACATCACTCGGCTGGCGGGGGTATAACACATCACTCAGCTGGCGAGGGTATAACACATCACTCGGCTGGCGGGGGTATAACACATCACTCGGCTGGCGGGGGTATAGCACATCACTCGGCTGGCGGGGGTATAACACATCACTCGGATGGCGGGGGTATAACACATCACTCGGCTGGCGGGGGTATAACACATCACTCGGCTATCGGGGGTATAACACATCACGCGGCTGGCGGGGGTATAACACATCACTCGGCTGGCGGGGGTATATCACATCACTCGGCTGGCGGGGGTATAACACATCACTCGGCTGACGAGGGTATAACACATCACTCGGCTGGCGGGGGTATAACACATCACTCGGCTGGCGGGGGTATAACACATCACTCGGCTGGCGGGGGTATAACACATCACTCGGCTGGCGGGGGTATAACACATCAATCGGCTGGCGGGGGTATAACACATCACTCGGCTGGCGGGGGTATAACACATCACTCGGCTGGCGGGGGTATAACACATCACTCGGCTGGCGGGGGTATAACACATCACTCGGCTGGCGGGGGTATAGCACATCACTCGGCTGGCGGGGGTATAACACATCACTCGGCTGGCGGGGGTATAACACATCACTCGGCTGGCGGGGGTATAATACATCACTCGGCTGGCGGGGGCATAACACATCACTCGGCTGGCGGGGGTATAACACATCACTCGGCTGGCGGGGGTATAGCACATCACTCGGCTGGCGGGGGTATAACACATCACTCGGCTGGCGGGGGTATAACACATCACTCGGCTGGCGGGGGTATAACACATCACTCGGCTGTCGGGGGTATAACACATCACTCGGCTGGCCGGGGGTATATCACATCACTCGGCTGGCGGGAATATAACACATCACTCGGCTGGCGGGGGTATAACAAATCACTCGGCTGGCGGGGATATAACACATCACTCGGCTGGCGGGGATATAACACATCACTCGGCTGGCGGGGGTATAACACATCGCTCGGCTTGCGGGGATATAACACATCACTCGGCTGGCGGGGGTATAACACATCACTCGGCTGGCGGGGATATAACACATCACTCGGCTGGCGGGGATATAACACATCACTCGGCTGACGGGGGTATAACACATCACTCGGCTGGCAGTGATATAACACATCACTCGGCTGGCGGGGATATAACACATCACTCGGCTGGCGGGGGTATAACACATCACTCGGCTGGCAGGGGTATAACACATCACTCGGCTGGCGGGGATATAACACATCACTCGGCTGGCGGGGGAATAACACATCACTCGGCTGGCGGGGGTATAACACATCACTCGGCTGTCGGGGGTATAACACATCACTCGGCTGGCGGGGGTATAACACATCACTTGGCTGGCGGGGGTATAACACATCACTCGGCTGGCGGGGATATAACACATCACTCGGCTGGCGGGGGTATAACACATCGCTCGGCTGGCGGGGGTATAACACATCACTCGGCTGGCGGGGATATAACACATCACTCGGCTGGCGGGGGTATAACACATCACTCGGCTGGCGGGGGTATAACACATCACTCGGCTGGCGGGGGTATAACACATCACTCGGCTGGCGGGGGTATAACACATCACTCGGCTGGCGGGGGTATAACACATCACTCGGCTGGCGGGGGTATAGCACATCACTCGGCTGGCGGGGGTATAACACATCACTCGGCTGGCGGGGGTATAACACATCACTCGGATGGCGGGGGTATAACACATCACTCGGCTGGCGGGGGTATAACACATCACTCGGCTGGCCGGGGGTATAGCACATCACTCGGCTGGCGGGAATATAACACATCACTCGGCTGGCGGGGGTATAACACATCACTCGGCTGGCGGGGGTATACCACATCACTCGGCTGGCGGGGGTATAACACATCACTCGGCTGGCGGGGGTATACCACATCACTCGGCTGGCGGGGGTATAACACATCACTCGGCTGGCGGGGGTATACCACATCACTCGGCTGGCGGGGGTATAACACATCACTCGGCTGGCGGGGGTATAACACATCACTCGGCTGGCAGGGATATAACACATCACTCGGCTGGCGGGGGTATAACACATCACTCGGCTGGCGGGGATATAACACATCACTCGGCTGGCGGGGATATAACACATCACTCGGCTGACGGGGGTATAACACATCACTCGGCTGGCAGTGATATAACACATCACTCGGCTGGCGGGGATATAACACATCACTCGGCTGGCGGGGGTATAACACATCACTCGGCTGGCGGGGGTATAACACATCACTCGGCTGGCGGGGGTATAACACATCACTCGGCTGGCGGGGATATAACACATCACTCGACTGGCGGGAGTATAACACATCACTCGGCTGGCGGGGGTATAACACATCACTCGGTTGGCGGGGGTATAACACATCACTTGTCTGGCGGGGGTATAACACATCACTCGGCTGGCGGGGATATAACACATCACTCGGCTGGCGGGGGTATAACACATCACTCGGCTGGCGGGGGTATAACACATCACTCGGCTGGCGGGGATATAACACATCACTCGGCTGGCGGGGGTATAACACATCACTCGGCTGGCGGGGGTATAACACATCACTCGGCTGGCGGGGGTATAACACATCACTCGGCTGGCGGGGGTATAACACATCACTCGGCTGGCGGGGGTATAACACATCACTCGGCTGGCGGGGATATAACACATCACTCGGCTGGCGGGGGTATAACACATCACTCGGCTGGCGGGGATATAACACATCACTCGGCTGGCGGGGGTATAACACATCACTTGGCTGGCGGGGGTATAACACATCACTCGGCTGGCGGGGATATAACACATCACTCGGCTGGCGGGGATATAACACATCACTCGTATGGCGGGGATATAACACATCACTCGACTGGCGGGGATATAACACATCACTCGGCTGGCGGGGGTATAACACATCACTCGGCTGGCGGGGATATAACACATCACTCGGCTGGCGGGGGTATAACACATCACTCGGCTGGCGGGGATATAACACATCACTCGGCTGGCGGGGGTATAACACATCATTCGGCTGGCGGGGGTATAACACATCACTCGGCTGGCGGGGGTATAACACATCACTCGGCTGGCGGGGGTATAACACATCACTCGGCTGGCGGGGGTATAACACATCACTCGGCTGGCGGGGGTATAACACATCACTCGGCTGGCGGGGATATAACACATCACTCGGCTGGCGGGGATATAACACATCACTCGGCTGGCGGGGGTATAACACATCACTCGGCTGGCGGGGGTATAACACATCACTCGGCTGGCAGTGATATAACACATCACTCGGCTGGCGGGGGTATAACACATCACTCGGCTGGGCGGGGGTATGACACATCACTCGGCTGGGCGGGGGGGGGGGGGCGGGGGGGGTATAACACATCACTCGGCTGGCGGGGATATAACACATCACTCGGCTGGTGGGGGTATAACACATCACTCGGCTGGCGGGGATATAACACATCACTCGGCTGGCGGGGGTATAACACATCACTCGGCTGGCGGGGATATAACACATCACTTGGCTGGCGGGGGTATAACACATCACTCGGCTGGCGGGGATATAACACATCACTCGGCTGGCGGGGGTATAACACATCACTCGGCTGGGCGGGGGGGGGGGGGGTATAACACATCACTCGGCTGGCGGGGGTATAACACATCACTCGGCTGGGCGGGGGTATAACACATCACTCGGCTGGCGGGAATATAACACATCACTCGGCTGGCGGGGGTATAACACATCACTCGGCTGGCGGGGGTATAACACATCACTCGGCTGGCGGGGATATAACACATCACTCGGCTGGCGGGGATATAACACATCACTCGGCTGGCGGGAATATAACACATCACTCGGCTGGCGGGGGTATAACACATCACTCGGCTGGCGGGGATATAACACATCACTCGGCTGGCGGGGTATAACACATCACTCGGCTGGCGGGGGTATAACACATCACTCGGCTGGGCGGGGGAGGGGGGGGTATAACCTATCACTCGGCTGGCGGGGATATAACACATCACTCGGCTGGGGGGGGGGGGGGTATAACACATCACTCGGCTGGCAGGGGTATAACACATCACTCGGCTGGCGGGGGTATACCACATCACTCGGCTGGCGGGGGTATAACACATCACTCGGCTGGCGGGGGTATACCACATCACTCGGCTGGCGGGGGTATAACACATCACTCGGCTGGCGGGGGTATACCACATCACTCGGCTGGCGGGGGTATAACACATCACTCGGCTGGGCGGGGGTATAACACATCACTCGGCTGGCGGGAATATACCACATCACTCGGCTGGCGGGGGTATAACACATCACTCGGCTGGCAGTGATATAACACATCACTCGGCTGGGCGGGGGTATAACACATCACTCGGCTGGCGGGGGTATAACACATCACTCGGCTGGCGGGGATATAACACATCACTCGGCTGTAATACGCCTGCAGCCACCGCATTGAAGTGTGTTTGACATCCTTGATCTGGCGGCCTCGAGCTGCCTCCGGTGACTCGGCTCAACCCTGACAGAGTTAACGATGTTTCTTTGTCTGTGCTGGCTCCGTCAACACGAACCGTGGCTTTACCAAAACAGTCTCCGTTACTGTGCACAGAATTGAGGTTCGATGCGTTCCTTGGCAGGTTGGCAAAGATACATATGTATGTAGTATGTGCCCAAAACCCAGGTATCATAGTCATTACCGAGCGGGCGCGAAGCGCCCGTGGGGTTTCTCGTCAACTTACTAGACAAATTTACATTTGACCCGGCCCGAACCGGCCCGAACCGGCCCGACCCGGCCATACAGACGCTTTTCGGAGGCTAATAACTTTGCAACCACTGCTCTGATTGAGATCGGGGTTTCACCATTGGATAGGACCATCGAATCAACTTTGATGTTTGTGTGGTGCGTTCTGATAGGGGTAGTACCACAGCGTATGACACACGTAAATGTCGAAATTAACCAAAATCGTTCTTGATCAAAAATGGCATTATTAATATAAGCATTAATTTATACGCTGAAGCATGCATCGCTCAGGACGTATTCCTTTTTGGCGGATTCGAGAAAGGAGATCATGAACAATTTAATAAAACTTAATTTTATATTGGCATGCATGGAGGCCTGGCAGTTTTTATGGAGGACTAAAAGGACTATGTGTTACTACCACGTGTGCTCCCATACCGTTCCATATTTCAAACCTATTTTAGCTTTACCAGAGCGCGCCCGCTCGGTCATCGCCAAAAAGGCGTTTTACTGGTAATACAGACTTGCTATAAAACTTGCTTGTTCATTACTTGCTATGTTGTGTGTCTTTTATGATAGGTGAACAGATAACATGATTATCAACTTCAAAGTGCTGGTAAAATATGTAACACGTTCGCGATATTTTGTGTGTTGTAGTTTTCTCAAGGGGAATTGCCCTCAGTCAACTGATGAAGTTTGTGCCGAAATATAGTGACACTTTTTCGACTATTTTTCGACTATTTTCCGATTTTTGCAAGTCTTTAAGTATTGTTATTTATTCATTATTCCAAGTCTCAAACAAGGGTTAAACTCAATTAATTAAAGCTTGTTGCGTGGACCCTGACGCCTACCATCCGACCACATAATCAGGTGCT
>JAXIVJ010003105.1:5000-55000 GCA_036785665.1 Chirona hameri
CTGAGCCGGCATGAGACCGGCAAGCCTGCGCTCAGACACAGTTTCAGGCACACCGGGCCTGCGTTTGGGCCCAGCGCCGGCTCCGTGATCCTGAAATTTGCATCTCTACTACGCAGTACAAGGCTTCTGGCGCAATTTAGCAGCCGATGTTTAATAATCCTTGCCAACAGGTTCCGTCAGTGACGTCAGAGCTGATATGCCTGCAAACACCCATCATCGGTCGCACGTCAGCGGCCCGAGAGGACAAATCAGCGTCCAAGCCCTCATCGCGGCCCTAGTGGACAAATCCAGCGTCCAAGCCACATCGCGGCCCGAGAGGACAAATCAGCGTCCAAGCCGGAAGCCCTCATCGCGGCCCGAGAAGACAAACAAGCGTCCAAGCCCACATCGCGGCCCGAGAGGACAATCAGCGTCCAAGCCCACATAGCGCCCCGAGAGGACAAATCAGCGTCCCAAGCCCACATAGCGGCCCGAGAGGACAAATCAGCGTCCAAGCCCTCATCGCGGCCCGAGAGGACAAATCAGCGTCCGCGCCCACATAGCGGCCCGAGAGGACAAATCAGCGTCCAAGCCCTCATCGCGGCCCGAGCGGACAAATCAGCGTCCAAGCCCCTCATCGCGGCCCGAGAGGACAAATCAGCATCCAAGCCCTCATCGCGGCCCGAGAGGACAAATCAGCGTCCCAGCCCTCATCGCGGCCCGAGAGGACAAATAGCTTCCAAGCCCTCATAGCGGCCCGAAAGGACAAATCAGCGTCCAAGGCCTCATCGCGGCTTGAGAGGACAAATCAGCGTCCCAGGCCTCATAGCGGCCCGAGAGGACAAATCAGCGTCCAAGCCCTCATCGCGGCCCGAGAGGACAAATCAGCGTCCAAACCCACATAGCGGCCCGAGAGGACAAATCAGCGTCCAAGCCCTCATAGCGACCCGAGAGGACAAATCAGCGTCCAAGGCCTCATCGCGGGCCCGAGAGGACAAATCAGCGTCCAAGCCCAAATAGCGGCCCGAGAGGACAAATCAGCGTCCAAGCCCTCATAGCGACCCGAGAGGACAAATCAGCGTCCAAGGCCTCATCGCGGCCCGAGAGGACAAATCAGCGTCCAAGCCCAAATAGCGGCCCCGAGAGGACAAATCAGCGTCCGCGCCCACATAGCGGCCCGAGAGGACAAAATCAGCGTCCAAGCCCTCATCGCGGCCCGAGAGGACAAACCAGCGTCGAAGCCCTCATCGCCCGCCCCGAGAGGACAAATCAGCGTCCCAGCCCTCATCGCGGCCCCGAGAGGACAAATCAGCGTCCAAGCCCACATAGCGGCCCGAGAGGACAAATCAGCGTCCAAGCCCTCATCGCAGCCCGAGAGGACAAATCAGCGTCCAAGCCCACATAGCGGACCGAGAGGACAAATCAGCGTCCCAAGCCCTCATCGCGGCCCGAGAAGGCAAATCAGGCGTCCAGGCCCTCATCGCGGCCCGAGTGGACAAATCAGCGTTCAAAGCCCTCATCGCGGCCCGAGAGGACAAACAAGCGTCCCAAGCCCTCATCGCGGCCCGAGAGGACACATCAGCGTCCACGCCCACATAGCGGCCCGAGAGGACAAATCAGCGTCCAAGCCCTCATCGCGGCCCGAGAGGACAAACAAGCGTCCAAGCCCTCGTCGCGGCCCGAGAAGGCAAATCAGCGTCCAAGCCTAATAGCGGCCCGAGAAGACAAATCAGCGTCGAAGCCCTCATAGCGGCCCGAGAAGACAAATCAGCGTCCAGGCCCACATCGCGGCCCGAGAGGACAAATCAGCGTCCAAGCCCTCATCGCGGCCCGAGAGGAAAAATCAGCGTCCAAGCCCTCATCGCGGCCCGAGAGGACAAATCAGCGTCCAAGCCCTCATCGCGGCCCGAAAGGACACATCAGCGTCCAAGCCCTCATCGCGGCCCGAGAGGACAAACAAGCGTCCAAGCCCTCATAGCGGCCCGAGAGGACAAATCAGCGTCCCAGCCCTAATCGCGGCCCGAGAGGACACATCAGCGTCCAAGCCCACATCGCGGCCCGAGAGGACAAATCAGCATCCAAGCTCACATCGCGGCCCGAGAGGACAAATCAGCGTCCAAGGCCTCATAGTGGCCCGAGAGGACAAATCAGCGTCCCAGCCCTCATAGCGGCCCGAGAGGACAAATCAGCGTCCAAGCCCTCATAACTCACAATAACCAACAGAGACGAATTGGAGAACTGAAAGACCAAATCCAAGTACAAATGACCTACGGAAAATGGTATTCTATCTCGTGCATTGGAAAGAGGTGACTGTTTTGTGTAATTTACTGAAGGAAAAAACGCAGGAGCTGTCTTTTGTTTGTCCCATACGGTAAAGATCTTGTCAGCCTTCTCCGTGAAAATGAGGGGCATCCATTGCGGGACTTAAACGTTAGAGGGGCGTATCAGCCATTTTGAGAAGTGGCGATGTTTTGACATACGTCAGACGGTGGCTGGCGGCTGTCGTTTACTGCTATGTGCGGGGGCGGACCGCAGTTATGGGCGGGGCGGACCGCAGTTATGAGCGGGGGCGGACCGCAGTTATGGGCGGAGGCGGACTGCAGTTATGGTCGGGGAGGAGGACCGCAGTTATGGGCGGAGGCGGACCGCAGTTATGAGCGGGGGCGGACCGCAGTTATGGGCGGGGGCGAACCGCAGTTATGGGCGGAGGCGGACCGCAGTTATGGGCGGAGGCGGACCGCAGTTATGGTCGGGGAGGCGGACCGCAGTTATGGGCGGGGGCGGACCCCAGTTATGGGCGGGGGGGGGGGGGGCGGAGCAGTTATGGTCGGGGAGGCGGACCGCAGTTATGGGCGGGGGGCAGTTATGGGCGGGGAGGCGGGCCGCAGTTATGGTCGGGGAGGCGGACCGCAGTTATGGGCGGGGGGGGGGGGGGGCAGTTATGGTCGGGGAGGCGGACCGCAGTTATGGTCGGGGAGGCGGACCGCAGTTATGAGCGGGGGCGAACCGCAGTTATGGGCGGAGGCGGACCGCAGTTATGGGCGGAGGCGGACCGCAGTTATGGTCGGGGAGGCGGACCGCAGTTATGGGCGGGGGCGGACCCCAGTTATGGTCGGGGAGGCGGACCGCAGTTATGGGCGGGGGCGGACCCCAGTTATGGTCGGGGAGGCGGACCGCAGTTATGGACGGGGGCAGACAACAGTTATGGGCGGGGCGGACCGCAGTTATGGTCGGGGAGGCGGACCGCAGTTATGGGCGGGGCGGACCGCAGTTATGGGCGGGGGGCGGAGCAGTTATGGTCGGGGAGGCGGACCGCAGTTATGGTCGGGGAGGCGGACCGCAGTTATGGTCGGGGAGGCGGACCGCAATTATGGTCGGGGAGGCGGACCGCAGTTATGGTCGGGGAGGCGGACCGCAGTTATGGACGGGAGGCGGACCGCAGTTATGGTCGGGGAGGCGGACCGCAGTTATGGTCGGGGAGGCGGACCGCAGTTATGGGCGGGGGCGGACCGCAGTTATGGGCGGGGGCGGACCGCAGTTATGGGCGGGGGCGGACCGCAGTTATGGGCGGGGGCGGGCCGCAGACTACTGATCACCATCACTAACACTGGAGTCATATCCCGGTGGCAGCATGCGCCACATGTGATAAATGAAAATCAAAAGATGGACGAATTCTACAAATTGGTCAGAGCCGCAGCGCCATATAACTACCTTGTTGCTGCGCCCTTAACCCTATTCCTTGTGGGCAGCTAGAAGTAAGTTAACGTGCGGGGGGGGGGGGGGGGGCAGATTCTGCCCCCCCCCCGATATCTCGAGAACCGCTCGGTCGATTTGGATGGGAAAAAACCATTCGATTCGTCATCAAAAGATCTTTCTTTTTGAATCCCGAAATTTCTTTTTTTGTTAAAAAATGGGGGACCAGGGGGCAAAAAATACGTAAATTTTGGGTGGTTTTTGATTGGTCATTGTAGTCATATGGTTCGACCGATTTGCATGCAACACACGTTTTTGAGCTTGAAATGTACTGGTCTTCAACATATGAAGACAAGTACCAAAACGATAAATCATTTCGTATTCATCAGGCGTATTCAGGGGATGTAAATTGGGGGATTGTCTGAGAACACAAATATGTGCTGTTCGTGATTGTTTGGGGCGGTATGAACGTCACATGTGGACATGATTTGCTGTAATTTGTTAAATGTAATATATTGCGCATAGGCGGATCCAGGTAAACAACGTGGGGGCACCATCCACATAACGCTTTTTGTCATCTTACTATTTTGAAGTCGGACCTAATTTGAGGGAGGGTATCGCCTCCCATTTTTTTTTTGGTACCTGAGTGCGCCTCTGCCAAAAATATGTACAATCCCGGTATTTATGATGCATAATGCAATGGAAATGTTTCTGACGCATTTATTGCACCGCAAACTACGAAGGAAGTATGCGCCGCACAACCGCATTCGTAACACCCTCCCAAAACAGGAGCCTGGCACCGCCTCCGCTGGGCCGTTTTTTCTCTCAAAATTTTGACAACATGCGCATTAGGGTGTGTCATCAGTCAGTCACACTGATTTAGTCACAAATTCAAGTTGGACAAAGAAATTCCATGGCGCTAGCACTTCAAAACACCAACCATATCAAATTTTTTATCTCATAAAAACTCGAATTTGTGAGGCACGGACGATTTACTTTTCATACGGAAAATGTTGCTATCGAAGGTGCTGCCACCTATAATAGTAATTTCGGTCACCGCTGTACTTGAGGGAATGAGTTCATCAAATAAGAAAACACTTTCTTCTTCGCTTTTAACTTCTAGATACTTAACATATTACATGCAAATCAATCATTTGGCGCAATGTTTTTTCTTTTCTTGCACGACTCTGCTATAATACCTACAGAACAGAGGATCACTCCAAGTCGGCAGCAGTAAGCACTCCAAGTCGGGTCGGGTACCGAAGAGCCATCTGTGCAGCCGACGTGATTTTGGGTAGCTAAGCAGTAATGTCACGCACTGGCGCACAGCCGTCGCGACGTCTTTACCCCCCACCCCCACCCCGCCAATCCACACACGGACAGACACCGAAACACACTGTACCTACATAAGAGATCGAGCCGCCAATTCTCTCAGCTGAGCCAGCGCGATCGGTGCATCTGCTCAGACCATACATGATCCTTCATCCGCACGCCCACACCAGGGGCGGGTCCAGAGGGGGGGGGGGGGGGGAGGCAACAGGGCTTGCAGCCCCTCCCCCAATGCAAATTGGCGCCACTGCGCCGAAGGCGCATTCTGGGCGCCGCAGGCGCACCAGGAGTGAAATATTACGCGCCTCAGGAGACACCTGATGCCTCCAAACATCAGTGTTGTCATACACTAGCATGCACACAATGCCCTCTCACAGTGACGGCACTCTTGCGGCCAGTGACGGCGCCCCTCCGCGGGCTAGTGACGGCGCCCCTCCGGCCAGTGACGGCGCCCATCCGGCCAGTGACGGCGCCCATCCGGCCAGTGACGGCGCCCTCCGGCCAGTGACGGCGCCCTCCGGCCAGTGACGGCGCCCTCCGGCTAATGACCGCGCCCCTCTGGCCAATGAAGGCGCCCCCTCTGGCCAGTGACGGCGCCCCACCGGCAAATGACGGCGCCCCCGGCCAGTGGCTGTGCCCTTCCAGCCAATGACGGCGCCCATCCGGCTAGTGACGGCGCCTCTCCGGCCAGTGATGGCGCCCCTCCGGCCAGTGACGTCGCCCTTCTGGCTAGTGACGGCACTCCTCCGGCCTGAGACGTCACTCTTGCAGCCAGTGACCATGCCCCTTCGGCCAGTGACGGCGTCCCTTCGGGCTGTGACGGACCCTCTCCGGCCAGTGAAAGGTGCCCCTCCGGCTAGTGACGGCGCCCCACCGGCAAATAACGGCGCCTCTCCGGCCAGTGACTTCGCCCCTCCAGCAAATGACGGCGCCCTTACGGCCAGTGACTCCCTCCGGTCAGTGACGGCCGGAGGTGCGGCCCTCTCAGGCCTCGACAATCGCCCTCTCAGACCAGCCTGGGATCCGCTCAGGCATGGCAAGGGTTCTGTCAGACCTATACATATCTGAAGGGGCATTAAACCATCTAACTTCTAAGGGCTCCTCATGCCGAACGAGGGTCCCTCATGGGCGGAGGCCCGCTCGAGACGACCGAGTTCTCCTTCACTTTCAGGCCGATTGAGGTCCTCTCAAGCCGGCCGAGAACCGCTCAGGTTGACTGTGGGCCTGTCAGGCCGACCGAGTTCCCCTTCGGGGCGCAGGAGGAACTTCTCAACTCGACCAAGGGCCCGCTCAGGCCGACAGAGGGCCCCTCAGAATGACCCAAGGTCCCTTAAAGCACACCCGAGGTCAAGCTGACCAAGGGCCACCTCAAGTGGACTAGGGCCCATCAGGCGGACTGATGTCCCTCAAGCGACTGAGGAACTCTAATGCCAACTGAGGGTCCCTCAATCAGACTGAGGGCCCCACATGCCAACCAAAGGCCCCTCAGACCGAAATTAAGGACCCACAGGCTGATAAAGGGCCTCCTCTGGCTGACAAATGGCTCTCTCAAGCGGACCTAGGGTCCCTCAGGCCGACAGAGGGCCCCTCAGGCGGACAGAGGGCCCCTCAGGCGGACAGAGGGCCCCTCAGGCGGACAGAGGGCCCCTAAGGCCTACAGAGGACCCCCTTAGGCCGACCAAGGATCCCTCAAGATGACCAAAGGCCTCCTTAACCGACCAAGTTCCTTTCAAGCCCCCTCCCCCCGAGTGATGGCCCTGAAACCGACCGAGGTTCCCTAAGGCCGACTTAGGGTCCCTGAAGCCGACCGAGCGCTCCCTCATGCCGACCGAGGGTCCCTCGGACTAAACACGGGTCCCTCGCTCAGGCAGGCAGAGGGCCCTTCAGGAAGTCCACGGGCTCTCCGGGTTTACAAAGGCCCATCAAACCGAACGAGGACCCTCAGGACGACCAAGCTCCCCTTCAGAGCAACCGAGGACCCAAAAGGCCTCCCTAACCAAACCAAAGGCCTCCCTAATCGACCAAGTTCCTTTCAAGCCCCCTCAGGCCGACAGTGGTCACCTAAGGTCAACCGAAGGCCCTCTCTTGCCGACTGAGGTTCCCGCAGGATGACCAAGGGCCCCTCAATCTGACCGAAGGCCCCCTAGGCAGACATACGGCCTCTCAGGCCGCCAGAGGCCCCCTGAAACCGCCAGAGGCCCCACCGACCAATGACCCCCTCAGACCGACCATGGGGCCCCCTAGGCCGACCAAGGGCCCCCTTAGAACGACCCTTCAGGATGACCGAAGGCCTCCTTAACCGACTGAGGTCACTTCAAGCCGACCGAGAGCCCCCGCAGACCGACAGATACCCTTAACCCGCGCCCCGCTGGGGTATTCAGCCGAACACATCCCGTTGGGGGAGGGGGGCATATTCTGCCCACTCGTTATCTTCCGAACCAATAACCGCAGCGAGACTCGCAAGGTGGCAATATAAAGTTCCCAATGAGACCCATCTAAAGCCTACGTGAAATTTCCAAAATAAGGTTACATGTCAGGTCACGGTCAGGTCAAAGGTCAAAATTGAGGTACTTGAGTTTATGGGCCATACTTTCCATCCAAAGCCTTAGATTGCGACTATTATCGCACGAAATGCTCTAAAAGATACAATGCAGCTCCCGCGCGCATAAGCGAAAGTGAAATTGTAAGCAAAGGTCAAGGTCAAAGTCAGGTCACAAAAGGTCACTATTGGCAAGAGGTCTACGAAGGCCATGCGACACATGTGTATGGGTTATTTTGCACATATAATTCGATAGTAGCAGCCATTTTACCAACCTGACCAAATATAATGGCCTTCAGGTCAAGGTCAGGTCAAAAAGATCAAAATTTGAAATTGATTTATCAATATAAAAAAGGCATGTTTCTATACCAGTTTTGTCTCATAAATACATGTGGCATTTATTTGTCTGTACCAGGTCACTAAAAGCAAACAAACAAAAAATGACGTCATGAGTGAGAAAAGTCGTCCGTGACTCACGAATTTTGCAATTGACGCGTTTTCTATTGCCTTGCAGGTTACTAAAGAGTCTTCTGCCATGGAAAATCTTTGTCCAAATTGAAACCTTGAAAATAACCCCCTCGATGACACACCCTATATTGCGCAATTCAATTTTGGGAAAAGTCAGAAAATTTCAAGACGCTAGCTCCGGTAGTTTAGAAGCAGCATGCGAAAAAACACCGGGATGGGCAGAATCTGCCCCCGCAGGAATAGGGCTAAGCCCAATCATCATCATCATCATCAGAGCCGCCGCAAGAACATAACTAATCAGTGGTATTTCACCGCAAATCTTCGTCGATCCAAGGATTATCTGATTAAAACACTTCGTTAATATTTCTGTCCCAGATCTTCGTAAAAACAAAACTAACACAAATTATAATATAAACAAATATCACCAATTAATCGCCTGACTATTTCATGACGAATTTAACGTTTACATTACTATATTCTACCATCGAAAAATAACCCACATAATTATCCACAGAAGATTGCTCACCCCGACGCTCTTGCTTAGATTAATTACATTTACACAACTACGTAGGGCCAAGGCGTCGAGTGACGCCTTCGCTGCACTGGTCATTTCATCCCAATGACATAGAACATTACAGTGGCAATAAGTTTGAAAGAAAGTATTAATTTCGCTTGGGCTAACAACAACGATTGTCAGACGTGACTATATATGCTACCTTGTTGTTAGGGTACGTCAAATTTTGGGCGAAGTTGATTTTACCAAGCTTTGCTAGGCAACAGTACGAAAGATAAGTGTTGGTGCGCAGACATACAGATGTCCTAAGTTCGTATACAACTGTTTTTAAATCCTAGGTAAAAATATTACAGAAGTTCGTGTAACACTAAAATACGGAAAGGAAGAGGTTCGTGGGACAACGGTGCGTTGGAGCCCAGAATTTTAAGAAAAAGCATAGGAAAAACTTTGCAGAGTACACGAACACGTACAACCAATAGGATTCTTCATTTTTTGTTTTGCTGGAGAACAGAGGCCAGATTTCAGAGGTCCTGATACGATGTCAAGATGTGAGGATGGAGACCACTGTAGTGTTCGACCGGGCGCAATGCACGCTCACCGCACTCCTTCAACGAAACACATTATGAACGGGCGGATCTGTAATTCGATGCAGCCATTCAGAGCGTTATGGACTCTTCTTTCTATCCTATTTCTGGGATACTAACTACGTGTTGTCATTCACAATATTGCAATAAGAGCCCTTCTGCCCTCTTGCTTCTAAATGAGACCTGAGCTTCGTGAGATACTTCCTCCGTGTGCCAATTCTCCCGCACTGTGACATGTTTTCTTTGGTGTGTTTTCGCAATAAACGGGTTGATGATACTTCTCAAATGTGCAATTTCAAGTTTCGTCAAACCCGATAAATTAGAAGAACTCGGGTGGATACTTTTGATGGATAGCAAGCGATTTTTAACGCCCGTATTCGAGAACTTGTGTTCGAAAATATTGCCAGTAAACTACATAGGGACTGTATTGCTGAACAAGTAATTGCATACAACATAATCTCCTCAGGCAGCCTAGTCGCAGGATTACGACATGCCGTTCTAGATACTCCCGTGCCGTTGCCGGAACACTCACCCAGCTCCACGTCCAGGTCGTCCGTCATGATGATCACGATGTTGGGTCGGCGGCCAGCAGGCAGCGGCGGCACCGTCCAGCCGGCATCCTGATCCGGCTCCTGTACAGGGTCCTGCTCCGGCTCCTGTTCTGGCTCGCTCTCCCGCTCCGTCCCGGTCACCGGCGCTACCCAGTCCCAGAGTGAGCTGAGGAACCCGCCGTGGCCAGCCGCAGCCGCCTCCTCCTCCGACGTATCCAGCGTAGTGGCGTCCGCACCGTCCTCGCCCGCAGCAGCACCGTCACCACCGAGCTCAGCAGGCCCCGCCTGGTCCCCGGCCGCCGCCGCCGACTGCTGTCCGTCGGCGACCAGCTGGTCGGACTCGTCAGACGTCAGTCGGTCACCGCGCCGCTCCACCGAGTGCCCTCCTGCTCCCGACGGCCGCCGGTCGTCCCCCCTCCGCGCGCCGCCAGCGCCGCTCGGCCCGGTCGGCGGCTCGTCGCCGGCAGTGAATACGTCCGGCTCGGTCCCCGGCGGCAGGTGCGCGGCCTGCTCCGGGTGGTCGGAGCCGGAGTCCGGGAGACCGGCGCCGGACGGCTCGGCCAGCAGCTCCGGTGCCGTCACCGCCGACCAGTCCGGCGAGCCAGGCTGGAGCCGGCCGCGCACTTGCTGCCGACGTCGCTTGCGCCGCTCCCGCCGCCGCTGCGCCCGCTGCACACTCAGCTCCTCGCGCAGCCGGCGTTTGCGCGACTTGAGCTGGCGGCGCTGCGCGCGGCTGATGTGCGGCTCGCGCAGCTGCTGCCGCACTTCCTGCAGCGAAAGGCGCAGCGAGCGGCCCGTGTCGGCCGGAGCAGCGGTACCGCTAGCGTCCGTACCGTCCGTACCGTCCACCGGCGACCAGTCTATGGACAGGGACGTGTTCGACTGCTGACGGCGCCGCTGGCCGGCCGAATCAGACGCCAACACAGCCAGCCGCAGCAGCAGCAGCAGCAGCCAGGCAGGCCGCTGCACCACCCTCATGGTGGCACCACACTGGGCAGACACTGTAAAACACCGTCAACACATTAGTATAGGAAGTGATGCTGTACACACACAAAAAAAAAACATAGGTCCTGAACTGATCGAGCTGTTCTGTAGTGTTCTTTCCCAATGTGAAAAGCACTTCCTTGCTTGTAGTTAAAATTGACACAGCAAATTGCTTACTGACTGTATTGCTTACAATTCGTGTTGGGCTGTTGTCATGAGTATGCCATGTTTAGGGGTGCCTTAATTTACAAGTCCACATTTTCACAGGTACTTAACAGATACTCACTTTGCATGGACATTTAGGTTGACTATGAACCAACAACACACATTTGATCATTCCATTGCTATTTACATAGGGAAACTGGAAGTGTATTGCACAGTTTCAAAGGAAAAACATGGTTGTACTGGGTTGTTCCTCAGCACACTCCAATGCAGAAATAGGGTACTTTTAAAACATACACATTTTGGTGTGCAAAATTTCAGACACAACCATCCAGTAGTAGCAAAGAAATAATAATATGAAAACATTAGCTACAGTGGGGTCCAGCAGCTCATACATATATTTTTTCCATCAAGTTGACACAGAAAATCTCAATGCCCACCCACTTGGTGTTTATCACTTAATACTTCATACTTTTGAATGGTTCTCCCAGCTCACCAATGAGTCCTATGTCATACAATCTTATCTTACATAATTATCAGGATGCAAAGATTTAATAAGACTATTACAATATCATAACTGAAGTTTAATTTGCATATAGCACTGATGTTTTTTAATGCAATTTATGAAGAGGATGGGATAGATATGTCTCATAGACGTAGGATGTTAGTTATAATTATATTACTTATCTCAATCAATGCAACTTCCTGTATCACCCAAAAAAAAACTTAAAGGGAATGTTTCACCTTTCTGAAAATTGTCAAATATACGCTGGTTATAGTACAAAATAAGAAGTAAGTGCTGCTGAAAACGATGGTAATATTTTTATCTCTCGAAAAGTCACTTAACTTTATACAAATTAAGTTTTTAAATTTGGGATGATGACGTCATTATTGAGCTATAGATCGCCGCTGATTGGCGGACAAAGTGGCAACCAAACAGCGGTGGCACTAGCCTAGATCCCATTTTGCAAACTATAAATTAAATTGCTTACAAACAGCTAAGTTTTGAGGAAAATGACCTTAGTATTTTCGACATTTCAATAATGGCCAAAGATAATGGCTATCTCAGTCCAAAACCAATACAAAGGTGAAACATTCCCTTTAAAGGGAGATAATCACCTTTTTCCACAACAAATGGAGTAAGCACCTGAAATCGATAGACGAGGCCAAAATATGATGTCAATTCATCACAATTTGCATATAAACATTCCTACCGAAAGATATTGTCAGTTTCTTACCAATAAGCGATCCACGCTTATATCAGTTGGTACTCAGCAAGTACTCGGTAACGAATTCAGTAAATTAGCCTCCCTACGCATTGCTATTTATCATGAAGGTATGCAATATGCTTCCTGCACTCTATCTTTTGCGAATATGTGCCACACTTTTATGAACAATCAGCAATCATTTGAGAAAAAAGTTAATTGAAATCGGCAGTTTAGCTTGGCCCCGGACGACGACCTATTTAGTGTCGGCGATTTGTTTATAAGTGCCCATTCAACAACGTTGAACAGATTGATGCAAAAGCGCCAGATGTTGCCCTTTCCAATAGTGGAGGGAAAATACCAATCATTAATTTTCTTAAACTCACAACTTTGAATTACATAATTTTATTTAATTCTTAAATTTAGATCACATCATTTTAATACCATAACGGTAGCCAAAGAAATTGTTCTAACAAAATACAAAGGTGATTATCTCCATTTAAGGGTCAAACTCACTTTTCCAATACTTGCTCAGCAATATCTCATGATTTTATTTCCAGTTTGAATGCAGAGAAGAAAGACATACATTGCATTGTGTAAATGCTGGGCTTTATTACTCCAAGCTTAGGGTTGTTGACAAACATCCCTGGCCTTTATCATGCATTTTACAGCCAACATTAAGATAAAGTACTGGAATGACTTGCAGGAAATAAAAATAAAACCCACACCTCTCAATACTTTTCACCAGCTAATGGAGTTAATACTGTTCTAGTCCTATAACCATGTGGAACTGAATATTGCTATATCATGATGCAGTTGTGCAGAAACCATTCAAATTTCCCTAACTAACATTATATTGTAAGGTTGCTGGAGATTGCAAGCAGTCATGCTGATTCTATTACTAATAGTCTAATAGCCTATTAGGGTAAAAGTCTAATCAGGACACACCCTAACTCAAGGCAATAGAAATACCAGGTAGCGCCATCCCAGTGCACATCTTTCTGTGCAGGCTGCCAAATGACGTGTTGGGGGTCCAACATTATATTTATTTTTATACCATTCACCATTCATTATATTTATGTAAGGTTTACAATATAAAATCAGTCAGTCACCACAGCAGTGATAATCCTGCCACTTAAATTGGAATTAGCGATGCAATCAAAGAACCTCACCAACATGTCACACCACATGGTAAATAAAAATGGATACCATCGCTCTCCAGCATATGCTGCTTTGTTTGTTAGTCACCATGAAAACATACAAAATTTGTGCGCCACAAATGTAAATATTAGCCAAACAAAACTTTAAATATTGCCATGCACAAAATCGACTTTTTAAATCGCTTCCATGCCAAAAAGGACAAGATGCATTGAATTACTATGATAATTATTTTAATTGAAGGACTTGAACTCAAAACATATATTTAGCCACTCAAAGCTACACTTACTCACATACAACACCAGAAGAGGTGAACCCTAGTACACATCATTTGGCCAAACCACCCAACCACATTGGAGGCATTGGGATGACATAGGCCTACCCTAACCAGTAACCTTTGACTTTGTATGCTATCAGAGTGCAGATGATGCACTGTGCATCAGTAGTAACTTTCCTGAACCTTGACAAGATCACTTTGCCCTTGGTATACAAGACAATGGTATAACTTATACTTGAGTACAGTAACAGTGTTTGGGGACCAGTTGTGTGGAGACCAAGAAAAGATTGTGAGTCCAGACTCTGGAGTTGCGTGCCTCTGGACCCCAGAGGCACGCACCTAAGATGGTAGCAGCTATCTGACACCTGCCGTACCAAGACAGATTGAGGAGACTTTGTTTGCCAAGCCTGCATTATAGAAGAATGAGAGGAGGCAATCTTGGTGTACAAGATCATGACAGGAAAAATAAGAATATACTCCTCAAGGCTCTTTGTCCTGGCCCCAGCAGATCAAGGCACAAGAGGTCACACTGAAACTCTCCAAACCGGCAGCAAATTCGGCAGCATTATTCAACAGAATTTCTTCTCAGTCAGCATCATCAACCATTGGAATGGCCTACCAGAAGAAGTTGTCACAGCACCCTCAACAAACACGTTAAAGAACAAACTGGACAACCACTGGAAGGACAGGATGTTTAAACTAAGAGGAGAAACCTAAAAGCAGAGCAGGAAGCCACAGGCCATCTTTGCATATATCCTTTCCTGACATTCATAGTATAGTATAATATCATCTGCATTCTGATAGCATGAAATCTGAGGTTAGGAGTTGTCCAAAGATTGGACTTTTACCCTTCAACTTTTCAAAAATTGATTGAAACAAATAATAAACTGAGACTCTGATTAATACTACCAAAAAACACCAGTGCCAGCTATACATTTTTAATTTATCAAAGGACAAAGGAATTAGGCAGGATTTCACTCTTATGATCATGATTGGTGCTTTAGGGTTCATAGCAATAGAACAGAACCGAACAGTTCCAGCTTCACACATCAACATTGGCATGACTTCAAACCTAAACCTAGGCCGCAAGCATCAACAGGTACTTTCAGCATATATTATTGACACCAATGCTACTTGCAAGAAAAAAAAACCCACCTCAGGCAGAATCAGGAGACAATCCTCTCCCAGGATAAATGGGGAATCAGACGGCCCAAACACACCTCACCTCCCACGATCAGCGATCTCGGCGATCTGCAATGCAAATGACAATGAAGCGAACGCGAGGGAAAGAAGAAACTCCTTCAAGGTTGTCTGAATTAAGTGGATTAGGTTATTTCAATAATGACGTCATAGAAAGTTAAAATATGTTTTTCTTGATGTTTTCACAACCAAATATATCATTTGTAAACATTAGTATCGGTTTTGACATAAATTTAAGAACAATATCATGAAAACAAAGTAATATTTGATTGAAATATCAAAAATTGTTGTATCAAAAACTACTTTCAACCGCAAAAGTACTTTTCCATCTCTAAATATCGTGGGCATTTTAAAATACAAATACGAAAGTGACGTTTCTGATACAAACAAACATTTCGATATTTGTATATGATGTGCTGGTGCAGTGGGGAGTGGGATTATAGCGGTGTTTTGGGCTCTGCGTTGTGCTATGGCTGATTTCAACATGATGAGTTTTAAGAAGTTTTATTAATTCTACGAGTGTTGAATGTTGGTTGCTATTTTAAACAATTCAAATTGCACTGGCAACATTTTTGCCTCGCTTAGACCAGCTTAAATTGTGTACCTTTGATGCTAACATGTCTTTTCACGATACAAAGAATGATGGTCCAATAACTATCAGTAAAGCTTTGCCTAGTGACTCAATTGATGTCACTGGATTCGACTGGCAGTTGGAAGCAAGGTGAGTGGACATTATATTTATGCCAACTTCACCCAGCCCACCTATTTTTTTTTATGGAAAACTGATTCCAGTGGTCAACAAAGCCACTGACTTCGGCATTCTTGTGAACATTAACCTGAAATTATATTACCATATTCAATTGACAGCCCATAAAGTGAGAGGGTTGGCTGAAATTCTTTTGAAAAACACAGTGTGTCACTCTCCAAACTTCATGTTGCTCCTTCTTATATCCCACATTCGTCCAATCCTGAATCCTTGAATACTGGGTATTCTAGTCGCTGGTGCCACCCCTCCCAGCAGTATCTGGTAACCGCTCAAATGCACCAGATTCTAGGGAACTTTTTGTTGTTGTTTTGGTAATATTTCAGTAGCATGTATTTTTTTTTAGTAAGTGTGATACTGACATGCTATTTTTAACCACCGATTCCCGGCGACGGTTATTGGCTCTTTAGTCATAATGGCTGCAAGCGCTTCTTAGGTTTCGTCCTGATCAGACTTAATGACTACAAGCAAATCTTAGGTTTTGTCCAATCAGACTTAATGGCAGGGTTAAGTTAGTTGTTTCCTGTCATACTGGTCCATGGGGATCATCAAATCGCTGGCTTTTGGTAATCGCTGGGTAAAAATAGCACACTGAAGTATCATGCTTACTAAAAAAATACATGTGTGCATTACTGAAGTAATACCAAAACTACAAAAAAGTTCCCTAGAATGTGGTCCATTTGAGGGGTTACCAGACACCACTGGGGAGGGATGGCGCCAGCAACCATGATACTGAGTACTGTTTGTGTGTATGAAACACTGGGTATGTGCAGGATCTTGGTGCACTGGAACGTGTTCAACATAGATGGACAAAACACATTGATGGTATGGCGGGACTCAATTATGGAGAACGATTAAGAACTTTGAAACTATATTTGGTACAAGGCAGGTTGTTGTGGGCCGACGTAATCCAGTACTGGAAAATCCTGTATCTCGCCCAATGATTTATTCCAGCGTCCTCCCCATACCAGAACCAGAGGCCACTGTTACAAGGTGTTTCCCCCTGTTACTGCAACCGTGAACTGACACACAAAATCACTTCTTTTCTATCTGTTGTATTTCACTGTGGAATTTGCTGCCCTTGGATGCTGTATGTGAGCCTGATGTCAACCCTCACAAACTGTGCTCGATACATGTATAATCGACCAATTGTACAGCTACCTAGATTAAGTTTGACCTATATTGCTATTTAATTATGTCTTGTTAAAACAATACTGCCTCAAGCTTGCTTAAGGTATCAGCAACATTAAGCAGATATAGCTTCACAAAAACACAAAACTAAAAGACATCTGTAAGATGCACAATTCCAGTCAAATATTGTTTGTTATACTCGATTGATGGTAATGTGCAATGACTGGTGCATCTTATTCATCTAGGGTTCTCTCTTTCCTTCATGACTTTCCACCCTTGCCTTCATAAAGCCACAGACATGATGGAACCCATTGAGGTAAGAATACAAGGTCAAAATATGCATTCAAAGTGTTATGTTTGTACCTGAACCAGTAATGTTAAGGTTACCATGGTGATGGGTGTCACCATTGACCATACCAACATTGGGACACTAGTGACATACCTAACCCCAGTAGGGCAAACAACTGTGACACCGGACATGTCCTTACCTTGCCTTACCTTACCTTACCTTACCTTACCTTACCTTACCTTACCTTACCTTACCTTACCTTACCTTACCTTACCTTACCTTACCTTACCTTACCTTACCTTACCTTACCTTACCTTACCTTACCTTACCTTACCTTACCTTACCTTACCTTACCTTACCTTACCTTACCTTACCTTACCTTACCTTACCTTACCTTACCTTACCTTACCTTACCTTACCTTACCTTACCTTACCTTACCTTACCTTACCTTACCTTACCTTACCTTACCTTACCTTACACTATCGGGAATTTTGAAGGGCACATGCCTGTAGGTCCCGTTCTCTTCGAGCTCGTTACTGGGATCAAGGCTCAGTCTTGGGTGTGAATTTGGTACATGATGGGGGCCCAGTGTCGGTCAAGTGGGGATTTGAAGAGGTCGAGTGACGAGGCCTGTACAACTGACGGGGGGGGGGGGGCGAGTTCCAGTCGTTGATGGCGCCGACGCTGAGGACATGTCTTCGGGCTCACGGTTCATTGGAAGGGTTGGGGGCTCAAACTACGGGAGATGCACCATTGGAAAGCTCAGCTCACGCAGAATTCAACGATGTAAATTTTTCAAAAATCTGTCGAGGTTTTTTTTTAAATCGACATTTTATCCGAATTCGCGCCCCTTTCGTTTGGCCAGGGCTATCGCGTATGGTATGGCGACAATGCAGACCAATGGCATGTCTACCGATTCGTCATGCTCTGCACGATAAGGTCTCATAGAATGCAAAGCTATTAGATGGTTTGGTTGGTCGCACGGCTGCATCAAAGCCAAGCGCTCCCGGTGTCGGCACTACGGCGCACTCCCGCCCGCGCCTCACACGCGAGCTGAGCACTGCGCGCCGCCGACCCGGCTTACGGAGCGGGCTTTCGGCCATTCACGGACAAACGGTGCATCGCATGTTGGAAAACCTAGCTGTCCACTAGCTCAGCTATTCAACGAGATCGTGACAAATTTCCAGCCACCTCCACCTCCGATCGCTACAAATGGTACTTTTAGACAATTATATGCACCATATTTGCCAAACGTAGCCTCTGACCGGGACTGGCCGCCGGCCCGGCATGGCCAACTTCGAGGATGTACACGATGTGACGTCAGAGGCCACAGCGCGGCCGCCGACGGTCACCCTGACCGGCCAGCCGGCCGGCGGCGGCCGCGCTGTGGCCTCTGACCGCTGACGGCATATCGTGTACAGCCTCGACGTTGGTCGAGCCTGACCGGCGCCCAATCCCGGTCAGAGGCTACGTTTGACAAATATGGTGCATACAATTGTCTAAAAGTACCATTTGTAGCGATCGGAGGTGGCTGGAAATTTGTCACGATCTCCTTGAATAGCTGAGGTAGTGGACAGAGTTTTCTAGCTAGTGGACAGAGTCAGGACAGGACAGGTTTTCAACATGCGATGCACCGTTTCTCCGTGAATGGCCCAGGGCCCGCTCCGTAAGCCCGGCCGGCGCACAGTGTGGCCAAACGCAAGTTTAGCCTGAATTTATTCGTAGTGCTTTTCGGTTTTGCTAAAAAGGATCCCAGATGACTTTAAGCGACATAATTGCTACTAACTAAGCTTTCTGCAATAATGTGCCCGATTCATGCAAGACTATCATGGTTCCTATGTGAATATCAATGGTAATGCATGGATATAAACTATCGAATGGAAACTGCGTTGATGACCGTTATAAAATGATAAAGGAGTTCCGGAATGTTTTCCAACCAGTGTTTTGCAGTTTATTTGCTGTTTCCTGATTCATCAGTGCATTGAAAAAGACAAGGAGAACGGACATGTCCCTTTATGTCAATGGCACAACATGACAGTAAGACGGATCTTCTCATCACACGACCCGTCCTCACGACCTACACGACGCATATTGTTGCTGCTGGCTCCGTCACTGTTGCTGTCGCTGTCAGCGCCGACGGAGCCTGCGCCGTTTCCCTCTCCAGCTGTGGCTCCGGCTCCGGCTACGACAGTAGCGCCAAGGTCTCCAGTGCCATGCCGGCTGACATAGAGTCGCCAGCGCCGCTGCAGGCCCAGGCTGCTGATGAACGGGTCACTAGCCACCATCAGATACCCGAAGAGGTCGGACATCGCGTGCAGACGCGAGTCCTTCCGCGTGTGACACAGCCTGTACTGGCGGAGGCGCTTGTTCGCAGCTTTGATAGCCTCCTACGACATCATCCCGATGGGCAGGTGACAGACTTCTACCACAGCTGCCGAATGCGACAGGAGCTTGTGCAGCGTGGTGGACATCGGATGCCACCTGTACAAGGCAACATATCATTCAGCCCTTTGCTGGCAGTAGCTGGAGAGTGCGTCGGTGTCCAGCTCGTGGAAGCAGCTGACGGCCTGCAGGATCGTGTTGATCCGGTTGATCAGCTGCTGTTCGACTCCGGTGCAGGCTGCGAAGTCGGCTGGCGAGCAGAAGGTGCGGCGGGCGTTGTTTTCGTCGTTGGATTTTCCACCGCTTCCCGCCCGCGGCTCGTCGACTCGGAGCCCCATTCGCGTCCTGAAGACCTCTGTTACCTCGTTCTGCCGCTGTTGCTGGTGCTCTTTGTTCTTGTTTCCGTCTGGAAGCCGGGAGCTCAGGCAGAGGAGTCGATCAAAGCACCGAATCCAACAGTGCAGCGTGCTCAGGCCATACTCCAGGTTGGTGACGGGCCGCGCGGCGACAGCTGCCAAGTCGTTGAAGCTCTTCAGCGTAAGACCACACGTGCTGCAGCGCTGCGATGAGGCGATTGCCGGAAGTGACTGCATGATCCGTCAAGAATGACTAATTGCCATCGGTTATATACAATGCGACAGAAAGACATTCACAGTCATTGGTAGCTGCATCCAGTGACGTAACAATCTGACCTACCATGAGGTAGGCCCGAGCCTGTCGGCGCCGCCACAAACCGGGTCGGGTCACGCCAGTCAGGCCGCCGCGACTTGTACAGAGCTGAATGAGCGGCGGGGGCAGGTTGTGGCAAGACAATCTTGTTCGCTCCTATTCAGAAAATACGCTGAATGCAGTCGTAGGGAATTTTTATTGAGGCTTCTTGAGTCTCGTTTTGTTTTTCTATTTATTTTCAAAGGACTTTTTTACAACGTCACATGTGAGGAGGTACTATTTAAGCAAGCGTAATTCCAAAGTGATTCACAGAAAACGTATTAACTCCAATATATTCCACACGAGTTTCTGCATCTGTTGATACCTCATTTGCCTAAATTATTTCCCGAGAACACAGCGCCTACCCGCGTTGGAAATGGGGAACGTTTTCAGCGCTACACAGCTCGTTTTGAGGAACCAGTGCGTGCGTGCATTTTGGACAGTAATTATATCCCTAAAACGTTAAAATAGCACACAAATATACGTCTAACAATATACTTTGGACAATTTCCTATCTATTGAGAGGCATCGTAAGCATACATTCCGAAATCAGGTTTTTGAATAAATTCAGGCTAAACCGGTATTCGGCCATACTGTGCGGCGGTGCGCAGTGCTCAGCTCGCGTGTCGCGAGGGTCGATTTTGCGTGTGAGGCGCGGCTGGGAGTGCGCCGTAGTGCCGACACCGGGAGCGCTTGGCTTTGATGCAGCCGTGCAACCAACCAAACCATCTAATGGCTTTGCATTCTATGAGACCTTGTCGTGCAGAGCATGACGAATCGGCAGACATGCCATTGGTCTGCATTTTCGCCATACCATACGCGATAGCCCTGTCCAAACGAAAGAGGCGCGAATTCCGAAAAAAATGTCTATTAAAAAAAGGCCCTCGCCAGATTTTTGAAAAATTTACATCGCTGAATTCCGCGTGAGCTCAGCTTTCCAATGGTGCATCTCCCGTAGTTTGAGCTCTCCGAGCCCTTCCAACGAACCGTGGGCTCTCGACGACGCATGCGGCTTGAAGAGTTTCCAGGGATGACCTCGGTTTGTCCTCGTCGAGGCTAGGGTAACGAAATCCTCTTGTTCGATATCGAGCCCAGAGTGAAGCATCTGGTATATACCAATCATGTCGCCACGACACCTTCGGTGGTGCAGGGACGGAAGCCTCAGGTACTTCAGTCTATCTGAGTATGGCTTGTCCCTGATGCCCTCCACCATTCTAGTTGCGCGCCGTTGCACCCGCTCCACCAGTTTATGATCCGCGCGGTTGAACGGGCCCCAGATCAAGTTCCCGCACTCGAGATGCGGTCTGACGAGTGTCTTGAACAGCAGGGGTAGGATCATAGGGTGTGCTCGTTGATGTCAAGAATGATCTACGGATCAGGTACAGAATCTGGGTGGGTTTTGACACAGCCGACGATGCTTGCTTCCTGAACTTCAGCTATGGGTCAACGTACACGCCCAAATCCCTCTCGGCAGAAGAGGAAGCAAGAAGGGTGTCTCTCATTGCATATGAATGCTTCGGGTTCCTGGGACCGACTAACACCAGACTTTAATCTAACACCATACTTTTCATGCTATTGGTAATGTAATATGATACCAATGCACTAACGAAAGTAGACAATGTAGACAATACTGACATACCAATATGCCAATAGCATGAAAAGTGTGTTGTTAGGTCATGCCCAGCATTACAGTTGTTTACTCCAACTTTTGTATTTCACTGCAGTGTCCCAAGATTCCAGTTTTGCTTGGGTGTCAGAGTGGAAAATTCGAGTCCAAAAAGACCATGAGAGTGGAAAATTATGTAGAAAATGGTACAATATTGATTTCTGTTTTGAATATGAAAAGCAGTAGTTTAATTTGAAATCATGTATTTGTAGTCTATGTTTATGTATATTTATGGCAGAATCAATATCAGAATGTATAATTTAGGAGTGGAAAATTCACATCTAAATGGGGAGCGAGAGCGGAAAATTATTCATATTTAGGTGTCATTTCCCACCCAAATCGACAAATTTTGGGACGTGTCTTTCAGTGATCCCTAATGCGATCCCATGTTGAAGTACACATACATAAAAGTATTTGGATTTGTCCCTAGTAACTTTGAAGCTGTGGCAATGCCATTTCAATTTACAGGTACCTACCTACTTTGACTTAAGTGCCATGAATGGGGCAAACTAATGTAAGGCCAGACATGCTGTAATACTTGTAATATCATGGTGCTGGTGGTATTTACACCCTGAACCACCACCACCATGAAATGTCCATTGTTATATACTACCTTATAGGTACCCTACCTTGACCTACATATGTTAATGTTGGTGTTGCTGTTGCAGGCATCCAACTTTTGTATTATTATACATTTAGTCCGAACCTTTTGAATGGACGGATTTTCGAAGTCGGGACCCGCGCTAGCCGCTAAGCAGAGCTTGTTGCGCAAGCCCTGACCCCTTACCGTCCGACCGGGCAATTCCTGGCAGCCGGCAGAATTTAGAGACGAAAGTTGTACGTGCCTGACATACCTCGCCCCTCCCTCTGACGTCACCTGCCCCTGAGTGCAACTGCTGCCACCGGCTGCAGACCATCCCAGTCAGAGGCAAATAGCGAGCGCCGAAGCGACTCGAACCCTGCCTGCCACACCGGGTGAGGTCAAAAGCCCAGCGCTCTCCCGACTGAGCTACAGGGGCGGAGTTGTGAACCCTATGTTGTGATTTTCAGATAACTGAGGTAGACTGAATTACCTATTGTTATGTCGGACATGTCAAAGTACGGCGGACTTTTCATGCTATTGTTGGTGTATTAGTGCCTTAGGGAGTCTGCACCACCAATAGCACAAACAGGCAGACATTTTGACAGCTGAGCTGGCCAACATTATTATGGCTTATGACGAGCGAGCGCGAAGCGCTCGCTCGTCTTTCCGTGGTATATGGGACAAATTTGAATATGAGCGGCCCGACCCGACCGGACCCGACCCGACCTGGCCCGTGGCGACGCTTTTGACAGGCTAATATCTCTGCAACCGCACGTCCGATTGACAAGCGGACTTCTTTGCTGAGCAGCCCCATCCAACCTACCCTGTTTGAGACCAGTGCCGACTCACGTGGGTGACTACCACTGCGCTTGGCACGTGCCGCGTGAGGGGTGTTGGAAGGTGTTTCCTCGCAATAACTCCGCAACGGCTGAGCCGATTGTGTTCAAATTTTGTGCGTGGTTAGGGACCTCTCAGCCGCCACTTTCCCACAAGTCAGTGGTGGGGTGCTTCTGCACGTGCGCACGTACGCACCCTTTTTGTATCTCAGAAACTACTTGCCCGATGGAGTTGAAATTCACCATACATTTTCTTCGCGCTCGCTCGTTCATCGCCAACTTCGGCGTCTTACTGGTCCTATCCAAGCAGGTTGCTTTCATATTGACAGTAAGTGTGAGGGTATGTTTCATATTGACAGTAAGTGTGAGGGTATGTTTCATATTGACAGTAAGTGTGAGGGTATGTTTCATATTGACAGTAAGTGTGAGGGTATGTTTCATATTGACAGTAAGTGTGAGGGTATGTTTGTGTTTTGAATCTGGACCAACAAAGATCAGAAATGTATGGATCCCGGCTGTCTGCCAATTGAAGCAGCTTACAATATCAGGTCAGGGCCCTAACCTTGGCAAGGTGGATTCAAGTTGAGTCTGTGTTTGATGTTTGCTCCTGATTGGATGACCTATGGATTGTTGATGGCATTGACTCAAAGATGGACACACGATGTATGGTGCATGACTGTGTTTAAAATTTAGAGTATTGGAGCATTTCTACATAATTCAGTTGAAAAATTATAATTCCTTGCATAACCAGATGGTAGTGTTCAATTCATAGGTGGGGACCGGTCCGTTACTCCGTTACTAACGAAGTTACTTTTTTTAGTAACGAAGTAACGGACTCGTTATTTTTTTTTTTACAGTAGCGGACCGAGTAACGGAAGTTTTTTTGTGGTCCGTTACTTCGTTACATTTTAGTCCGTTACTCCGTTACTCCGTTACTTTTTGTTTGTTTGTTTGTTTCTATTTACGCCCGGGTGTATTCGCACCAGCACTAGCAATGCCTTACACACGTAAACAATCGAATGTCATATGGCGTAAAGGGCTGCCAAATATCGTACCTGTTGGGCTGTTGCTTAAAGGGAAATAATGACCTTTTGATTTTGTTAGCAACAATTTCTTAGGCTCCCGTTATATTTTTAAAATTATTTTATTTAAATTTAAGAATTAAATAAAATTATTCCCAAATTCAAAGTTGTAAGTTTGGAAGAAATACAAAACAAGTACCTTGTGTACATCATGAAGGTCATTGACAAATTCGTCCTTCCCTACCATAATTAACATCGAGTGCGGCATTTGTGGAGCCTCTGTGACATTTCCGATCAAACTGAGCGCTGCTCGGACACCCGCTAGTAGCGCTTTCGTTCTCCATGGCAACCAGGCGTCAGCCAATCAAAAGCCAGAAAGGGAATACGTTCTGGCTTTTCATTGGCTCACGCCTGGTTGCCATGGAGAACGAAAGCGCTACTAGCGTGCGTTCGAGCAGCGCTCTGATCCGTGAAGCAATCCGTGAAGCATCCGTGATGCATGACTGACTATCAGTATAAGTCATGAATAACAACAACATGCAAACTATACCAACTCGAATAAAATAAGAGCGGAATGAATTGAACCCCAGGCAAGCTAGTATTCGCAAAGCACTCGGCACTGCGCCACAATGGCAAAAGGTGAGGGAAATGCATATTGGATACAATATTATTACGTCACAAGTTTCTGAAGTGTCAACTACTATGAAATACAGTGATAAAATACCTTTAATAATGATTAACAAGAAAATTCAAACTAAAAACAATCATTTGAATAAGTCTTTAATTAGCTTTCAACTCGAAATCAGATATATTTTGCAATGCTACACAAGAATGGCACCAATGACGTCATTAACAAAGCCTGCTACGGGACTTGGGTATACTAATCAGGAACAACTCGCCAAGTGCGCCGAGATGGTTAAGTGCGCCGAGAAGCATGACAATGACTTTGTAAACAAATCGCCGACGCTAAATAGGTCGCCGTCGATGTGCATCGATGAGCTTCTGATTTAATTGCCAGTTTTGTGTTATTGTTCGTTAGTTTTTTTGGGAAAAATTATTATTTTTCATGATAAAATAAAGCATAGTGTTATATACAGCCACAGACAAACTATACACAACTCCTAATGTTGAAAACAAATGAATCGAATTGCAAAAATTGAGGGTCGCAACCACTAACTATGCCGCGTTGATGTGCATCGATGAGCTTCCGATTTTATTGCCACTTTTTCCAATCGCTGTTAGTTTTAGAAGATCGCCGGGCATATAATCACAACAAGCAGAACGCACAATATATTTTCCACCCCATTGCGTAACAAAATAATACGGGAAAAGCCCGCAGTTTGATGAGGACCAAAAGTACTTGACAAAAGGTCAGAAATAGTGCAAGTACCGGTCGTTAAAAGTGTGGAACGCTTATCAACTTTAACTTGAAATATCTTTCGGTAGGAAAGTTTTCATGCAAAATGTGATGAATTTACAATATATTTTGATCTCGTCTGGCGATTTCAAGTGCTAACTCCATTTTAGTGGAAAAAGGTCATTATTTCCCTTTAACCCGCATTGGCTGGGGTCTCAGCCGAACGCCATTGGCTGGGGGGGGGGGGGGGGGGCGTTTTTCGCCCCCCCCCCCTGGTTATCTTCCGAACCAATAATCGCAACGAGACGCGCAAGGCGGCAATCGAAAGCTCTCAATGAGACGCATTCAAAGCATACACGAAATTTTCCAATTAAGGTCACATGTCAGGTCACGGTCAGGTCAAAGGTAAAACATGAGATATTTGAGTTTTTGGGCCATACATTCCATCCAAAGCCTTAGATTGCGACTATTATCGCCCAAAGTGCTCTCAAAGTGCTCTACATATCCCGCATAAGCAAAAGTGAAATTGTAAGCAAAGGTCAAGGTCAGGTCACAAAAGGTCACAGGTCTACGAAAGCCATGCGACACATGTTGTATGGATTATTGTATGCATATAATTCGATGGTAGCAGACATTTTCGCAACCTGACACCATATAAGGCCAAGGTCAGGTCACAAGGTCAAAATTTGAAATTGATAAATCTAAATAGAAAAGGCATGTGTCTAGACCAGTTTTGTCTCAGGAATACAGTGATGGCATTTATTTGTTTGTATCTGGCCACTAAAAGCCAAAAAACGCAATTTTAAAATATGACGTCATGAGCTACTCATACTTGGTAGCGATAAGTCAGTCAAAAATAAAGATATTGCTTTTTAATTTGGTTTGGGTATTGTCCACATATGGTTTTTCAACATATCTTCCGGTTTTTGAAAATGTTGAAAATGTTGATTTTGAGGGTATTTTTCAAAAATAGTTTTTTTTTTTTTGGGGGGGGGGGGGGGGTCAACATCCAAAAATTGCATAATTCCGAGATAGCCATTTTGTAGACCTTGCCATTTGCTATAGTTTGACATTTTTGATTGCATTTTGCTTCAAATATGGCATTCGTAAGGCCTGCTAAAGTTTAGCTGATTTTGTGTCAAACTCGTGTGTAGTGACGTCACTAAATTCGCTATATTTCGAGAGAGAAAAATCTACGAAATTTCTTCATTTTTGCACAGAAGATGTATAATTGATGTAGAAGAAGGTACATACCTGAAGTTTCACGTCGATAGCGCTATTAGTTTTTAAGCTATTGCGAAAGTTCGTCAGGGGGGGGGGGCGAAAAACGCCCCCCCCCAGCCAATGGCGGGTTAACCCGCGCTTGACCGGGGGAGGGGGGGGGGGGGATATTGCCCCCCTGTCGAATATTCGCGATAACTTAAACACCTTTCAAGATATCAACCTGAGACTTTCAGTACCCTTTTCCACATCAATTATACGTCGGCTCAGAAAAATTCAAGCTATTTCGTCGATTTAAAAACAAAAAAAAGATATACACCATTTTGTGACGTCACTTTACGCGAAATTAGCGATAAAATCACCCAAACTTGATGCAGCTATAAAATGGTGATATTTTAAGATAAACTAAAACAAAAGAACGAAAAGATAGGAAATTAAACGTTCTATCAAACTGCTATTTCGTAATTTTGAAATAGTTGTTTTGTGTACCTATTTTAAAAAAAAGTTGCGTGTGGGATTTTTTTTTACAAATATTAAAAACAAACGAAGTATATGTGAAATAATGGTGTTCAAGCAATATACAAAACAAATTTCAAATGAATATCACCTTTTTTGACTGACTTATGGCTCCTTAAGTATGAGTAACTCATGACGTCATGTTGTGAAATTGCGTTTGTATGCCTTTATTGACCAGATAAAGACAAATAAATACCAGCACTGTATTTCTGAGACAAAATTGGTCTAGAAACATGCCTTTTGTATTTATATTTATCAATTTCAAATTTTGACATATGTAACTCATGACGTCATATTGAGAAATTGCGTTTTTTTGGCTTTTATTGACCAGATAAAGACAAATAAATACCAGCACTGTATTTCTGAGACAAAACTGGTCTTGAAACATGCCTTTTGTATTTCAATTCATCAATTGTAAATTTTGACCATATGTGACCTGAACTTGACCTAAGCTTGACACTAACTTCACTTAAATGAGGTCAGATGGTAAAATGACCATCACTATCGAATGCTATGTGTACAATAGCTCATAAAACATGTACTGCATGACTTTCGGAATTTGTCTGCGTATAGTGACCTTTTGTGACCTGACCTTGACCTTTGCCAACAATCTCATTTTAGGTCATGCGGGATGTGTATTATACCTTTGGGAGGACTTTGGGTGATCATGGTCGCAATCAAAGGCTTTGGATGGAAAGTATGGTCCATAAACTTAAATGCCTCCATTTTGACCTTTGACCCGACCTTGACCTGATATGTGACCTCAATTCGAAAATTTCGAGTATGCTTAAGATGCGTCTCATTGAGAGTTTTCGAATACTGCGTTGTGCGTCTCGCTGCGATCATTGGTTCCGGAGATAACGGGGGGGGGGGGGGGTGCAATATTTTCCCCGTTCATTGGTGTTCTGCTGATACCCTGGTCGCGCGCGGGGTCTCAGCAGCGTTGCGCATTGCGGCGCAATGACTGCCGATAAAGGTAGCTGTCTCCTGATCCCGATGCCGCGGAACGTTGACAATATTCGTCAGCTGATATAGGCCGGCGGCAACCTGGCGGCGGCACTAGTTAATGATAAAGGGGAGCTTCGAGTAACGAGTAGCGAGCCTCTGAGAATTACACGCACTGGAGGGGGGGGGGGGGGGGGGGAGGGGCGGATTTCCCCCTAAGATCTCGCCCCCATAAGAGCTACAATAGCGAAATTTGTAGGGTAGGGAGGTTCCATAGGGAACTCTTTTTTGCGAAATTGTAATGACCCTATGTAGGTTTGAGGTCAAATGGGGTCAAATATGAAAAAATAGCACTTTGCTCCAGAAACCCCAAAATATCTCGAGAACTATGATAGCTAGGAACAAACGAGATAAAAAACTATCGAAAGCTATTGCAATATGAAATCGCCATGGTGTCCTCAAAGTTTAGCTCAGGTCAATAGTTTGGGCTCCAGAGGTCATCAAAGGTCAAAAAGGCTATTTATGGCAAAACAGTTTTTTCCTCGCAAATAACGTTTTACCTAATACAGATAAGGCAATAATTTTGACGCCATCGTGTTCGTCTTGCCAAGGCGCTTCGAAATATATTCATGTTGACCAGTTTAGGTCAACTAATAAATTTGACCTCAGGTCGAGGTCAAGTGGTGACCCAAGATGGTCATGCTGCATATTGGGAGACGTGTATCGGCGAGACAAACACATTGGTACCGGTTTCACTTTCCTATCTTCATTCTGTCGAAATTGATATCACTTCGTTTTACAAAAGTAACTGAGTAACGGAGTAACTAACTTCCGTTACATTTTTTGACGATGTAACGGAGTAACGAGTAACGAGTTACTTTTTTGGAGTAACGAGTAACTAAGTTACATTTTGAAGTAGCGGTGCCCACCTATGGTGTGCATGCATTCATTGAAGTGATGAGTCGGAATTTTACAAATCTGAAAGCAATAAGATCCCCTTAATAAATAAATAAGCAATAAGATATTGTAACCCTATTACTGTCAGGCTAAACCAAAATTCGAATCTGTCGGGGGGGGGGGCTATTCGGCCCCTTCGTATCTCGGAAAACGCTGGACCGATTCTCTCCGGGAAAAAGGCATTCGATTCCTTGGATCATGAACTACATTCCTAAATTCATAAATATGCAACATTTTGTTATGGGCGGATACAGGTAGCAAACAAAAGCTGAAACATGCATTTTTACATTATTTGCCATGGGGCGTTGTTTAAGCGCAATGTTTTCATTTTGTTAGATTTCACAACATATTGTATGCTCTAACATATACTCCTTTTTAAAGTTTGGGGAAATTAACCCAATGGCGTTCTTAGGCAATTCCGAAAGGGGGTATCTAAAGATGTCACTATAATATTTTTGCCGCTTTGATTTATGTTTTAGATGCTTATAATTATAATGTTATGCATGATAAAGTAAATAATGCCAGTTTTGTATTTATGCAGTGGCGTGCTCAGGAATAATTGTTGCTTGCTGAACAAGTTTTTAGCGCGTCGCCTTGCTGGATAGAAAGTGTTTGCATGCTTTTCTGTGACCAAGGCACTAGTGTGATCGGTTTCTCCCCTTTTACTGATTACTGGAGATGCCACTGCTGTCTCCCCAGGGCAATACACCCTCGGGAGGTGGGGGGGGGGGGGGGGGGGGGGGCGACGCACACTCGTGCCGGTACGAGGGCGCCGCCGCACGGCCCAGGCGTGCGCTCTGCCGTCGTTGTTGGTGACGAGATGGATCCAGCCATTCTGCTTGCCTCCAAAAATCTGTCGCTGGAGTCGCCTTTGGGCAATCTAAAAATGACAAATTACAGAACGTGTGCAAGGTATTGCTATAACAGGGCATCAAGGTTCAAATTGATACATTTTGCTATGTAGTGTCACGCCATGGGTCCACACTTCCCCCTAATTTCATCCCTGGGACCGCCTATGCCCAAAATATAATTGTGATCCATGCATATGATATTGCATGAAATTACCCACTGCAAAATAACGCTTAGGGGCACTAAACACAATGCGTGTGAAAGAAGTCAAACACATGCCCCCAAAATCCGTCCCTGGAGTCGCCCTTGAGAAACAAAAACAAAATCAAAGAAATATGAAACGTGTGTAAGGCATTACTAAAACAGGTCGCCAAGTTTCAAGTTGATATCTTTGCTATGTAGTTACACGTCGTGGGTCCACAACTCATCCCTAATTTCATTCCTGGAGCCGCCCATAACATTGGGTCATGCGCTTGCGTCTCACCCCTGGAACCGCCTATGCCACAAAATACAATTGCGATCCATGCAGATGATATTACACGAGATAGTCCACCGCGAAATAACGTTTTGAGTTACTAAACACAATGTGTGTGTACAGATGCCCACCCTCTAAAAAAACGTTCCTGGAGTCGCCTGTGGGCAACCCAAACATATGTTTAAAAAAATCACACAACGTGTGCAAAGAACAGCTAAGAAGGTTCACTGAGTTCGACATTTTTATCTTTCAGATTTCGTTGAAATACCAGTGACCCAAAATCCCTCCCAAAATATGCCCCTGAAGGCGCCCTGCGCAATCCCCAAAATTGAAGAAACTTTTTTTCTTCAATTTTGGGGATTATGTCTACATAAAGCGGTAAGGAAAGGTGTGGAAGTCGTAGGCTCGCATCTACAACGGTTAGAGAATGGGAACTGATTCCCTTTGAAAGCCGAGTCACGCTGAAAACCAAAACATGCCCCCCAAAAAACCACGCATGGAGCCGCCCCTGGTGAGCTGACATTTTTTTTCTTCTTCCAAAATGTGCCCAATGAATATTGAGTAAAAATCCCAAAGTGGCCGTATCTTTACTCGTTTGGGGACATGAGCGGAAAAACCGTAAGGGGGGTCGTTTTAGCCCCCCCCCCCCGACACTAATAGGGTTAAGGTCTTTTATTTAAAGGCTCTTGAGGTCCCAGAACACAATGTCTTTAGTATGCTGGGTGTTCATTGGATAAACTGGCACTGTCATGGCAATTATTGGTGAACTTAATGCATCCAAGGTTTCCCGACAATCAACGATGTATATATTTGTATTGGATAATCTGGCCAGATCGCTGCAATTTGGCACACTGGTGTATTAGCACGCACCATGGTCATGTCAAGTGTTTTAGTCGAATTAGGGTGCCGGTCGCTCGTCTTTCCGTGGTATATGGGAAACATATGAATATGAGCGGCCCGACCCGGCCCGTGGCGACGCTTTTGAGAAGCTAATATCTCTGCAACCGCACGTCCGATTGACAAGCGGGTTTCTTTGCTGAGCAGTCCCGTCCAATCTACCCTGTTTGAGACCAGTGCCGACTCACGTGGGTGACTACCACTGCGCGTGGCGCGTGGCGCGTGCCGCGTGGCGCGTGCCGCGTGCCGCGTGCCGCGTGCCGCGTGCCGCGTGCCGCGTGCCGCGTGCCGCGTGAGGGGGGTTGAAAAGTGTTTTCTCTCAAAAACTCCGCAACGGCTGGGCAGATTGTGTGCTAATTTGGTGTGTGGTTAGGGACCCCTCAGCCGCCACTTTCCCACAAGTCAGGGGTGGGGTGCCTCTGCACGTGCGCACGTGCACACCCCTATTCTATATCTCAGGAACGGCTGAGCCGATTGTGTTCAAATTCGGTGTGTGGTTAGGGACCTCTCAGCCGCCTCTTTCCCACAAGTCAGGGCTGGGGTGCCTCTGCGCGTGCCCACGTGCGCACGTTCGCACTTTTTTTGTATCTCAGAAACTACTTGCCCGATCGAGGTGAAATTCACCATATATTTCCTTCGCGCTCGCTCGTTCATCGCCAACTACGGCGCCTTACTGGTTTAGTCGAATTAGGGTGTCAAGACCTGCACGTGCACGGGATGCCCCTAGGCGCACCCCTTCACCATTGTAGCCGAACCACACCTTCAAGAGCGCTGCAATTCAGAAGGCTCACTTGCATCCTCACTTGCCACGACGATTGAAGGTGTTTTTGACCGAATCGAGGTGAACACCTGCACGCGCACTGGGTGCATCCCTTGGTGTAGCCCTCTGTTATTGCGACCGAGCCCCGCCTTCCAGAGCGCTCCAATTCGGCACCCTGGTGCATTGTCACTTGTCTTTGTCATGATCATTGCACGTGTTTTCGACTGAATCAATGGCAGGACAAGTACGTGCACGGGCAGCACCTCCTGTTGCACCCATTTCTGCCGAACCACACATCACAGACTGTTACAATTTGATGTGTTGGTGAACCAAATGATCACCTCCGATTTCGGAATTTAAGCCAATGCGCATAAAGCGCTGGCTTGCCTCTAGTGTACTATGAAGCGCCGAAGCGCTGGCTTGTCTCTAGTGTACTATGAAGCGCCGAAGCGCTGACTTGCCTCTAGTGTACTATGAAGCGCCGAAGCGCTGGCTTGCCTCTAGTGTACTATGAAGCGCCGAAGCGCTGACTTGCCTCTAGTGTACTATGAAGCGCCGAAGCGCTGGCTTGCCTCTAGTGTACTATGAAGCGCCGAAGCGCTGACTTGCCTCTAGTGTACTATGAAGCGCCGAAGCGCTGGCTTGCCTCTAGTGTACTATGAAGCGCCGAAGCGCTGGCTTGCCTCTGGTGTACTATGAAGCGCCGAAGCGCTGACTTGCCTCTAGTGTACTATGAAGCGCCGAAGCGCTGGCTTGCCTCTAGTGTACTATGAAGCGCCGAAGCGCTGACTTGCCTCTAGTGTACTATGAAGCGCCGAAGCGCTGGCTTGCCTCTAGTGTACTATGAAGCGCCGAAGCGCTGACTTGCCTCTAGTGTACTATGAAGCGCCGAAGCGCTGGCTAGCCTCTAGTGTACTATGAAGCGCCGAAGCGGTCTCGGATCCTAGGCTGGGTTTAACATGAGGTAGGGTAAGGTGGCCCCGCCGCTCGCCGGGGTTAAACGCCCCTCCCAAAGTTCTTGAAATATAAATTGTTGGGGGAAAACTGTTATGCTCTACAAAACAAGCAACATATGGTCAGTGAACTCATATAAGGCGACATTTCTCCGTCGCTTTCCAGAGGTATAAGTAAAAGTCTGTTTTTGGACCTTTGGAGCGTGTTTTATATTTTCCGTACTAAAATTAAGCTGGATCATTCTTTTTCTTAACCCTCTCTGGCACGCTCTCTGGCACGTAGTCTCTGGTCACGACGCCTCGTTAATATCCGCTCAGCCGCCCGGGCGGCGCGGCGGCCTCTTGTCAGAGACTGTACTTGGCGTCAGGCGGAGCGGGGGAGCCGTAACGCCTGCTGCTATCGTACGATTTCTCGTGAAATAGAAAGAGAAACTTACTTCTTTCTCCACATATATCCAACAGTTGTCCAAACCAAAGTCATATTCGTAGTTTTGAGCTCAAGATGCACCGTATGGTTGAACTTCGAGACAACTTTCAAGGTGACCTATTCCCTTTAATGCCATCGTGTTTGTCTCGTCAAGGCGCTGCGAAGCATATTAGTGATGACCAGGTTAGGTCAACTTAAAACAAAATTGACCTCAGGTCAAGGTCAAGTGGTGACTCAAGTAGGTAATTTTGCATATGGGAAGACGTGCCTCGACGAGACAAACACATTGGTGTCCGTTTCACTTCTCTATCGTCATTATATCGAGAGTTATTGCTATACAACTGTTGGTGACCTCGGATGACCTCGGCTGACCCTGTAGGGGTTACTGAACAAAAATGGCACATAGGTCAACACGAATGGTCAACAATAACATGATCCAGAAGGAATTAGACTGATATCTTGCGTATCCTTGGAATAGGAAGCATTTTAATATTTCCCCATTGACTCATAATGGGGAGGTCACGAAATTGGCCCGACCTTAGGTCGCTGATATACACAAAATCCAAGATAAACGAATTGTAGATATATATGACCTTATGAAATCCTGTAAGTGTAAAACCGATCATCCAAAAAACTGTGACTGTGGTACGACCACAAGTTTTTTTTTGGAGGTGGGGTCACGTGACTTGGTCTGGTGACCTGACCTGAGATGACCCGATTATTTTTTAAAACATAATGTGGGCAATTGATGCCCGAACAGCTGTGCCAAAAAAGGCGGCGCTGCGCGCCGCCGTTTTCCCGCTATCCTCGAAAAACCTGAGGGGTGTCTAAACACCCCCCGGCACGGCGCACCTTTTACCCAGATAATTCAAGTCAACTGAAAGATCATAACGTAATGTAGGAAAAGGTCTTGCTTATTTTTGGGTTCATGCTCGGTTTCGGGTTTGGGCCACTTTCATCGAAAGCACGCAATGGGGTAAACGCCCCCTTGATCTTGGGGCAAGACGCCCCGTGGGATGTCCATGCAATGACCAGTCAAGCGGTCCGAGGTCGCCAGCACGTTTTTGTCAATAATAGAATGAAGGTAGAATGAAGGTAGAGATGGGAGAACGACACCCCTGTGTTTGGCTCGTCGAAACGCGTCCGACGATATGCAGCGTGACCTACCTTGGTCATCACATGACCTTGAATGACCTTGACCTCAACTTTCAAATTTGACCTTAACCGATCATCATGACTATGGTTCGAAACACCTTGACGGGACGAACTCGCCGACGTTAAAAAATTGTATCTTCATCAGGTAAAACGTTATTGAAGACAAACTTTCTGATAACAAAAAGCCAGCATTACCTTTGATGGCCTCTTGAGTCTAAACTGTCAACCTTATCCGAGATTGAACGTCAGCCCAGCGAGTACATATTTACAGAGCTTTCGATTGTTTTGTTTTCGTTTGTTCCCAGCTATCATAGTTCCCGAGATACTTCGGGAAATCTGAGACAGACTCCTGAGAGGAGTTTTCATGTTTGACCTTTGGTGACCTTTGTTGACATAAATATTGACCTTGAGCAAAAAATGGCCCAAACAGTTTCGGCATGAATTATGACGAGCTATCGAACGATATTTTTGGTTTTCGCCTGCTCCCCATAGGAGCAGAGTTCAAGGGGATGTGGCGTTTTGCCCAACGGCCCGGGACCGTCTTGCCCCGGGGATGGGGCAAGACTCCCCTTTTGCAGGGCTTTTGGGAATCGTCGCCTACAAACTTGTCCAAAGAAAAAGCTGGAATTAGGCGATGCAGAATGCAAGGCAAATCTCCAAACTATGTGACAATGCTAACATTCTCCGCCTCCGTCAAATATAAAACGAGATTTTCAGCAAAAAGCATCTAATGAGGCGTCTTGGCTCTTGCCCCACCTTACCCTATAGTAAACCGTGATTTTGTATCATGGGCTCCATGAAAACCGCTCTTTTTATCGTAATACTTTCTTGGAAAGATATTGTGATGTGTCCTGCAATGTGTACGGCGATTTGCTCCTTGAGCACCGTGAAGTGTACCATGCTGTTTGTCTTGAAACGTGCCGAGCAAGATGCAGGAACGGATCCAGGGAGGCCCTTCGAGACCATGCCCCTCCAGAAAAAGGCTCAACGGGTTGAAAAAATGGGCACATTTCCTGATTTTGTAGAAAATTTAAGCAACTTTTTCAGTGGTTAGTCCTAAATCAGATCCTAACCCTCGCACTGCAGGGGCTTTGCGCCGAACACGAACTGCAGGGGGGTTGATTTCCGCCCCCCCCTGAGATCTAGAAAACTACGCTATTTAGCGAGAAGCGGAAAACGGCATTTGATAGCTTGATACATGTTCTATCGAAAGTATTTAGTATTGTTTTAGGTCAGGTCAAAATTGAGGTCACCAGAGGTCATCAAAGGTCAAATTGTCCAGTTTTTTCCTGTTTTAGGACATCGCTCCAGAAATTCCCATATATCTCAGAAACTATGCTAGTTAGAAACAAACCGAAAAAAGCAAACGCCAGCCAGTGAAATTTGCAATCGCTAAGGTGACCTCAAATTTGATATCAGGTCAATATTTGAGGCTCCAGAGGTCAAAAAAGAAAAAAAATACGTTTTTTTGCTAAATCGTTTTTCGCAATTAACTTTTTGTGTCATAAAGATAACGGAAAACTGTTTACGCCATTGTGTTTATCTTGTCAAGGCGCTTTGTATGATGTACATGGTGACCTTGTTAAGTTAACTTGAAAATTTGACCTCAGGTCAAGGTCAAGTGGTGACCCAAGTATGGCATGTGCATATGGGAAGACGTGTCTCGACGAGACAAACACATTGATGTCTGTTTCACTCCTCTATCTTCATTATGTCGGGAGTTATTGACAACAAAGTGATGGTGACCTCGCATGACCTCAAATGACCCAATAGGGGTCACTGAACAAAACTTACACTTGGATCATCAAGAATATCCTATAATAACATGATCCAGAAGTAATTGGACTAATATCATGCATATCCTTAGCATTTGTATATTTCCCCATTGACTTATTATGGGGAGGCTACGAAATTTACCTGACCTTATGTCACCGATATCAAAATTCCGAGATATACGAATTGTAAGTACTTATGCCCTCATGACATCCTGTAAGTTTCAAACTGATCAGTGAAAAACTCTGGCTTTGGCACAACTGCAAACATTTTTGGAGGTGGGGTCACTTGACCTGGTCTGGTGACCTGACCTGAGATGACCCGAGGTTATTTTTTTCTTTCTTCAAAGTGTGCGCAATTGATGTCCTGACAGGTGTGCGAAAACCCGGCGGCGCTGCGCGCCGCCGTTTTTTCGCTACTTTGAAAAACCGGGGGGGGGGGGGGGGGGGCGGAAATCAACGGTTTCGTTTATACATTAACGAAACCGGGCGGTTTCGTTTATACAATAACCCCCCCCCCCCCCCCCCCCTGCAGTGCGCGGGTTAATGTATAAACGAAACCTGGCGAGTTTGTCTACTTTCGTCCTGCTTTCTGGGATATGAGGCCCAAACCAACGTTCTTTCCCATTCTGGATGCAGTGGTAGGAATAGGATTTGCCATGAACTGTGAGAGGTGTATTTATTGCAGATAATTCGAGCATTTTGTCTTCAAATAATTTTAGCCATTTAATATTTCAGAGCTTGTTCTTGAAAAATTTGTTTGATAAAAATAGAATCAAAAAATTAAATACATTCCTCTTTTGCCAGTAAGTGCTAAAAAGTGTGAAGATTTCTACTTGGGAGAAAAGTAGCAACACATGGTTGGTGCAGCGAATACTAAACAAAATAGATGGGTTTTCTTCTGGAAGTATCAAATAATCAAAAAGCATGGACATCCTCCCTGTCAGCCGTCATTTGTTAGCCAGAACAGGCGTGATGTCAGTATTGCCGCGTGTCGGTCGTTCGGCTCCGTCACGACTCACGCACGTCTATAAATACCCGGTACCGGGCGCGTCGTGCGCGGGGCGACCGACGCGTCGGCGTTCGGTTGGTGTCGTCGGTCCTCCCCCCCTCTCCCCCGGCCCGGCCGAGCGGTCTGCGCCGACCGCTGGCGGCCGCCAGTGCGGCGACCGGTGCCGAGTGGGCGGGTGACGCCGGGATGGCCGCCGGCCGAGCAGGGGACTGTGCGGGTCAGGTCAGGACGTGATGGCTGGCACCGTGTGCCGCCGAACGGGCAGGCCAGCTGGCAGTGGACACTGGACAGGTCTCGCAGGGACGCGTAGTGGCACAATCAGGGCTGGTCGGTAGTGTGCACCGTCTTTGTTGGGGTTCTGATGTGACAACGATGTGCCAAACACTGTGTCAAACTGATGTGTGGTATATGGGTGTCATATGCATATGATCTTTCATTTTAGTGATGGTATAGGAGTATTATCTTTACTGGTGTATATGGTAATATAAGTGGAGATAAATGAGTGATTTTCCGTATGTGCGTTGGCGACTCCCCTCAACTACTAGGACTGGCTGGCTCAACCAAAGGACTATATTTAGGTAAGTTATGAATTTGTGCCTAACACTAAATACAATTTTATCTGAAGTCCGACAAAATGCTGACAAGAATTGCTTTGTAATATTGTGCCCGTTGTCGAGACTTCTTGTTCTACGTACCTCGGAGACTATCTTCTAGTCTCAATGCACATGTTTATTTGCGATTATTTTCCAAGTCCGATTTATTGAATACATCTTTTATATAGGTGTAAGAGACTTTTACTATCCTCAGTTTCGTTTTTTGTTTTATTGGAAGTGTTTCCTGGCACCGTTAAGTTACAGCTCTGGATCGGAATTTAAGCGACACCCTGAATGGCATGCCTACTTTCACAGGCACACAGTGTTCCACGGGCGTCCACTCGGTTAGTTTGTGATCACGAAGAAGTGCTCCATAAATTGCCGATGAGGTTCCTCTCGTAGTACACATGTATCACAAGATGTCTCATTTTTATGGTTTCTAAACCCATAGCCCTTACAAAACGTGTCGATTTAATTTGCCGGCTTCCGCCGCCATGCAGGCAATACACATTATACAATCCTAACAGATACAATCACACACCAATATTAGATCAGGTTAATCATCAGTGTGTGCCAGTTGTACGCCTTACTGAACTTCATCCCACGTGTTGGCGCCGCTGCAGAGGCAGCAGCAGCAGCAGCAGCTGGCCGCGGACCCCCTCTGTCCCTCTCGGGTCGGGTCAGGCCGGCCGCCGACCCTCTGTCTCTCTCGGGTCGGCCGCCGACCCCCCTCTGTCCCTCTCGGGTCGGGTCGGCCGCCGACCCCCCTCTGTCCCTTTCGGGTCGGGTCGGGTCGGCCGCCGACCCTCTGTCTCTCTCGGGTCGGGTCGGGTCGGCCGCCGCCCCCCTCTGTCCCTCTCGGGTCGGGTCAGGCCGGCCGCCGACCCCCTGTCTCTCTCGGGTCGGGTCGGGCCGGCCGCCGACCCCCTCTGTCCCTCTCGGGTCGGGTCGGGTCGGGTCGGGCCGGGCCGGGCCGGGCCGGGCCGGGCCGGCCGCAGACCCTCTGCCTCTGTCTCTCTCGGATCGGGTCGGGCCGGCCGCCGACCCCCCTCTGTCCCTCTCGGGTCGGGTCAGGCCGGCCGCCGACCCTCTGTCTCTCTCGGGTCGGGTCGGGTCGGCCGCCGACCCCCTCTGTCCCTCGCGGGTCGGGTCGGGTCGGGCCGGGCCGGCCGCAGACCCTCTGCCTCTGTCTCTCTCGGATCGGGTCGGGCCGGCCGCCGACCCCCCTCTGTCCCTCTCGGGCCGGGTCAGGCCCGGCCGCCGACCCTCTTGTCTCTCTCGGGGTCGGGTCGGGTCGGCGCCGACCCCCCTCTGTCCCTCCTCGGTCGGGTCGGGTCGGGTCGGGCCGGGCCGGCCGCAGGGTCGGCCTCGCCTCTGTCTCTCTCGGATGCGATCGGGCCGGCCGCGACCCCCCTCTGTCCCTCTCGGGTCGGGTCAGGCCGGCCGCCGACCCTCTTCCTCTCGGGGTCGGGTCGGCCGCCGACCCCCTCTGTCCCTCTCGGGTTGGGTCGGGTCGGCCGCCGACCCCCTCTGTCCCTCTCGGAGGGTCGGGTCGGGCCGGCCGCCGACCCTGTCTCTCGGATCGGATCGGGTCGGGTCGGGTCGGGTCGGGTCGGGTCGGGTCGGGTCGGGTCGGGTCGGGTCGGGTCGGGCCGGGCCGGCCGCCGACCCTCTGTCTCTGTCTCTCTCGGATCGGGTCGTGTCGGGCCGGCCGCCGACCCTCTGTCTCTCGGATCGGATCGGGTCGAATCGATCGGCACCGGCGCGGCGTTCGACTGAGCTCCGCGGAAAGAGAGCGGAGCCGGCCGGGCTTACCGCCATCGATCGACGCTCACCAGATGAGTCGACCCCCCTCATCCTGCCCTCTGCCACCGTACTGCTGGCGAGAGCAGAGCGGAGCGGACCTACCCCCCCCCCCCCCTCATCCTGCCCTCTGCCACCGTACTGCCGACGGCGTCCCGCGGATCTCGGCCGGGCGGACCGGTCCTTTCCCCCACACCACACAGTCAGACGGACTCGCAGCCGGCGTCCCGCGGACCTCGGCCGGGCGGACCGGTCCTTCCCCCCGCACCTCACAGTCAGACGGACTCGCAGCCGGCGTCCCGCGGACCTCGGGCGGGCGGACCGGTCCTTCTCCCCACACCTCACAGTCAGACGGACTCGCAGCCGGCGTCCCGCGGACCTCGGGCGGGCGGACCGGTCCTTCTCCCCACACCTCACAGTCAGACGGACTCGCAGCCTGCGTCCCGCGGACCTCGGCCGGGCGGACCGGTCCTTCCCCCCACACCCCACAGTCAGACGGACTCGCAGCGTTTTAGGAGACGCTGGTGCATGCTCCAGCTGTTGGGATAAGGTTTAGGAGGACAATGTGTCCACTCTGTCAATCCGTCTGGCATGATCCAGGTGCTAGCCGAGATGTCAGCGCCGGTAGACGTGCCACATTACTTCTTGGTTCCTTTTGTAGGTGACCATTTGTTGTTCTTTGCTAGCTTGTTGGTGACAGTTTACCGGGCAATAGAAATAAGATAAGGCAACGACTTTTCAAGATCAAATACATTTATCCGCAGTTCATCCTCCATATATAATCATCGTCCATGATGCAGGTATGTACGCTATGAACGTTGGCAACGCAAATGCATAATGCACATGGACTTTGAAGTATTTCGAAGTTAGATTTGTCTGTTTTTTGTTTTGAAAATTTTTCGCTCCCTTTTTCAATACTAAATTTAAGACACCATTTCCCACATCGGGCCTGCTGAAAAGAACATTGTATCCAGCTACTTACAAGCAAAAATATTTTACAACTATCGATGTCAGAATTAATCGACGCTTTATTGACATGACGTTCCCGTCACCAGTGGAAGTGGTGTGATATGACTCCCGTCACCAGTGGAGGTGGTGTGATATGACTCCCATCACCAGTGGAGGTGGCTGGTGTGATATGGTCACCAGTGGAGGTGGTGTGATATGACTCCCGTCACCAGTGGAGGTGGCTGGTGTGATATGACTCCCGTCACCAGTGGAGGTGGCTGGTGTGATATGACTCCCCCCGTCACCAGTGGATGTGGTGTGGTATGACTCCCGTCACCAGTGGATGTGATGTGATATGACTCCCGTCATCAGTGGATGTGGTGTGATATGACTCCCGTCACCAGTGGAGGTGGATGGTGTAATATGACTCCCGTCACTAGTGGAGGTGGCTGGTGTGATATGACTCCCGTCACCAGTGGAGGTGGTGTGATATGACTCCCGTCACCAGTGGAGGTGGCTGGTGTGATATGAAACCCGTCACCAGTGGAGGTGGTGTGATATGACTCCCGTCACCAGTGGAGGTGGTGTGATATGACTCCCGTCACCAGTGGAGGTGGTGTGATATGACTCCCGTCACCAGTCGAGGTGGTGTGATATAACTCCCGTCACCAGTGGAGGTGGTGTGATATGACTCCCGTCACCAGTGGAGGTGGTGTGATATGACTCCCGTCACCAGTGGAGGTGGTGTGATATGACTTCCGTCACCAGTGGAGGTGGTGTGATATGACTCCCGTCACCAGTGGAGGTGGCTGGTGTGATATGACTCCCGTCACTAGTGGAGGTGGCTGGTGTGGTATGACTCCCGTCACCAGTGGAGGTGGTGTGATATGACTCCCGTCACCAGTGGAGGTGGCTGGTGTGATATGACTCCCGTCACCAGTGGAGGTGGCTGGTGTGATATGACTCCCGTCACTAGTGGAGGTGGCTGGTGTGATATGACTCCCGTCACCAGTGGAGGTGGCTGGTGTGATATGACTCCCGTCACCAGTGGAGGTGGCTGGTGTGATATGACTCCAGTCACCAGTGGAGGTAGCTGGTGTGATATGACTCCCGTCACTAGTGGAGGTGGCTGGTGTGGTATGACTCCCGTCACCAGTGGATGTGGTGTGATATGACTCCCGTCACCAGTGGAGGTGGCTGGTGTGATATGACTCCCGTCACTAGTGGAGGTGGCTGGTGTGATATGACTCCCGTCACTAGTGGAGGTGGCTGGTGTGGTATGACTCCCGTCACCAGTGGAGGTGGTGTGATATGACTCCCGTCATCAGTGGATGTGGTGTGATATGACTCCCGTCACCAGTGGAGGTGGCTGGTGTGATATGACTCCCGTCACTAGTGGAGGTGGCTGGTGTGATATGACTCCCGTCACCAGTGGAGGTGGTGTGATATGACTCCCGTCACCAGTGGAGGTGGCTGGTGTGATATGAAACCCGTCACCAGTGGAGGTGGTGTGATATGACTCCCGTCACCAGTGGAGGTGGTGTGATATGACTCCCGTCACCAGTGGAGGTGGTGTGATATGACTCCCGTCACTAGTGGAGGTGGTGTGATATGACTCCCGTCACCAGTGGAGGTGGTGTGATATGACTCCCGTCACTAGTGGAGGTGGTGTGATATGACTCCCGTCACCAGTGGAGGTGGTGTGATATGACTCCCGTCACCAGTGGAGGTGGTGTGATATGACTCCCGTCACCAGTGGATGTGGTGTGATATGACTCCCGTCACCAGTGGAGGTGGTGTGATATGACTCCCGTCACCAGTGGAGGTGGTGTGATATGACTCCCGTCACCAGTGGAGGTGGTGTGATATGATTCCCGTCACCAGTGGAGGTGGTGTGATATGACTTCCGTCACCAGTGGAGGTGGTGTGATATGACTCCCGTCACCAGTGGAGGTGGCTGGTGTGATATGACTCCCGTCACTAGTGGAGGTGGCTGGTGTGGTATGACTCCCGTCACCAGTGGAGGTGGCTGGTGTGATATGACTCCCGTCACTAGTGGAGGTGGCTGGTGTGGTATGACTCCCGTCACCAGTGGATGTGGTGTGATATGACTCCCGTCACCAGTGGAGGTGGCTGGTGTGATATGACTCCCGTCACCAGTGGAGGTGGCTGGTGTGATATGACTCCCGTCACCAGTGGAGGTGGCTGGTGTGATATGACTCCCGTCACTAGTGGAGGTGGCTGGTGTGGTATGACTCCCGTCACCAGTGGATGTGGTGTGATATGACTCCCGTCATCAGTGGATGTGGTGTGATATGACTCCCGTCACCAGTGGAGGTGGCTGGTGTGATATGACTCCCGTCACTAGTGGAGGTGGCTGGTGTGATATGACTCCCGTCACCAGTGGAGGTGGTGTGATATGACTCCCGTCACCAGTGGAGGTGGCTGGTTTGATATGAAACCCGTCACCAGTGGAGGTGGTGTGATATGACTCCCGTCACCAGTGGAGGTGGTGTGATATGACTCCCGTCACCAGTGGAGGTGGTGTGATATGACTCCCGTCACCAGTGGAGGTGGTGTGATATGACTCCCGTCACCAGTGGAGGTGGTGTGATATGACTTCCGTCACCAGTGGAGGTGGTGTGATATGACTCCCGTCACCAGTGGAGGTGGCTGGTGTGATATGACTCCCGTCACTAGTGGAGGTGGCTGGTGTGATATGACTCCCGTCACTAGTGGAGGTGGCTGGTGTGGTATGACTCCCATCACCAGTGGAGGTGGTGTGATATGACTCCCGTCACCAGTGGAGGTGGTGTGATATGACTCCCGTCACTAGTGGAGGTGGCTGGTGTGATATGACTCCCGTCACCAGTGGAGGTGGTGTGATATGACTCCCGTCTCTAGTGGAGGTGGCTGGTGTGATATGACTCCCGTCACCAGTGGAGGTGCCTGGTGTGATATGACTCCCGTCACCAGTGGAGGTGGTATGATATGACTCCCGTCACCAGTGGAGGTGGCTGGTGTGATATGACTCCCGTCACCAGTGGAGGTGGCTGGTGTGATATGACTCCCGTCACCAGTGGAGGTTGTGTGATATGACTCCCGTCACCAGTGGAGGTGGCTGGTGTGATATGACTCCCGTCACTAGTGGAGGTGGCTGGTGTGATATGACTCCCGTCACTAGTGGAGGTGGCTGGTGTGATATGACTCCCGTCACTAGTGGAGGTGGCTGGTGTGATATGACTCCCGTCACCAGTGGAGGTGGTGTGATATGACTCCCGTCACCAGTGGAGGTGGCTGGTGTGATATGACTCCCGTCACCAGTGGAGGTGGCTGGTGTGATATGACTCCCGTCACCAGTGGAGGTGGCTGGTGTGATATGACTCCCGTCACTAGTGGAGGTGGCTGGTGTGGTATGACTCCCGTCACCAGTGGATGTGATGTGATATGACTCCCGTCATCAGTGGATGTGGTGTGATATGACTCCCGTCACCAGTGGAGGTGGATGGTGTAATATGACTCCCGTCACTAGTGGAGGTGGCTGGTGTGATATGACTCCCGTCACCAGTGGAGGTGGTGTGATATGAGTCCCGTCACCAGTGGAGGTGGCTGGTGTGATATGAAACCCGTCACCAGTGGAGGTGGTGTGATATGACTCCCGTCACCAGTGGAGGTGGTGTGATATGACTCCCGTCACCAGTGGAGGTGGTGTGATATGACTCCCGTCACCAGTCGAGGTGGTGTGATATGACTCCCGTCACCAGTGGAGGTGGTGTGATATGACTCCCGTCACCAGTGGAGGTGGTGTGATATGACTCCCGTCACCAGTGGAGGTGGTGTGATATGACTTCCGTCACCAGTGGAGGTGGTGTGATATGACTCCCGTCACTAGTGGAGGTGGTGTGATATGACTCCCGTCACCAGTGGAGGTGGCTGGTGTGATATGACTCCCGTCACTAGTGGAGGTGGCTGGTGTGGTATGACTCCCGTCACCAGTGGAGGTGGTGTGATATGACTCCCGTCACCAGTGGAGGTGGCTGGTGTGATATGACTCCCGTCACCAGTGGAGGTGGCTGGTGTGATATGACTCCCGTCACTAGTGGAGGTGGCTGGTGTGATATGACTCCCGTCACCAGTGGAGGTGGCTGGTGTGATATGACTCCCGTCACCAGTGGAGGTGGCTGGTGTGATATGACTCCAGTCACCAGTGGAGGTAGCTGGTGTGATATGACTCCCGTCACTAGTGGAGGTGGCTGGTGTGGTATGACTCCCGTCACCAGTGGAGGTGGCTGGTGTGATATGACTCCCGTCACTAGTGGAGGTGGCTGGTGTGATATGACTCCCGTCACCAGTGGAGGTGGTGTGATATGACTCCCGTCACCAGTGGATGTGGTGTGATATGACTCCCGTCACCAGTGGAGGTGGCTGGTGTGATATGACTCCCGTCACTAGTGGAGGTGGCTGGTGTGATATGACTCCCGTCACTAGTGGAGGTGGCTGGTGTGGTATGACTCCCGTCACCAGTGGAGGTGGTGTGATATGACTCCCGTCATCAGTGGATGTGGTGTGATATGACTCCCGTCACCAGTGGAGGTGGCTGGTGTGATATGACTCCCGTCACTAGTGGAGGTGGCTGGTGTGATATGACTCCCGTCACCAGTGGAGGTGGTGTGATATGACTCCCGTCACCAGTGGAGGTGGCTGGTGTGATATGAAACCCGTCACCAGTGGAGGTGGTGTGATATGACTCCCGTCACCAGTGGAGGTGGTGTGATATGACTCCCGTCACCAGTGGAGGTGGTGTGATATGACTCCCGTCACCAGTGGAGGTGGTGTGATATGATTCCCGTCACCAGTGGAGGTGGTGTGATATGACTTCCGTCACCAGTGGAGGTGGTGTGATATGACTCCCGTCACCAGTGGAGGTGGCTGGTGTGATATGACTCCCGTCACTAGTGGAGGTGGCTGGTGTGATATGACTCCCGTCACCAGTGGAGGTGGTGTGATATGACTCCCGTCACCAGTGGAGGTGGTGTGATATGACTCCCGTCACCAGTGGAGGTGGCTGGTGTGATATGACTCCCGTCACCAGTGGAGGTGGTGTGATATGACTCCCGTCACCAGTGGAGGTGGTGTGATATGACTCCCGTCACCAGTGGAGGTGGCTGGTGTGATATGACTCCCGTCACTAGTGGAGGTGGCTGGTGTGATATGACTCCCGTCACCAGTGGAGGTGGCTGGTGTGATATGACTCCCGTCACCAGTGGAGGTGGTGTGATATGACTCCCGTCACCAGTGGAGGTGGTGTGATATGACTCCCGTCACCAGTGGAGGTGGCTGGTGTGATATGACTCCCGTCACTAGTGGAGGTGGCTGGTGTGGTATGACTCCCGTCACCAGTGGAGGTGGTGTGATATGACTCCCGTCACCAGTGGAGGTGGCTGGTGTGATATGACTCCCGTCACTAGTGGAGGTGGCTGGTGTGATATGACTCCCGTCACCAGTGGAGGTGGTGTGATATGACTCCCGTCACCAGTGGAGGTGGTGTGATATGACTCCCGTCACCAGTGGAGGTGGTGTGATATGACTTCCGTCACCAGTGGAGGTGGTGTGATATGACTCCCGTCACCAGTGGAGGTGGCTGGTGTGATATGACTCCCGTCACTAGTGGAGGTGGCTGGTGTGATATGACTCCCGTCACCAGTGGAGGTGGCTGGTGTGATATGACTCCCGTCACCAGTGGAGGTGGCTGGTGTGATATGACTCCCGTCACCAGTGGAGGTGGCTGGTGTGATATGACTCCCGTCACTAGTGGAGGTGGCTGGTGTGGTATGACTCCCGTCACCAGTGGATGTGGTGTGATATGAATCCCGTCACCAGTGGAGGTGGCTGGTGTGATATGACTCCCGTCACCAGTGGAGGTGGCTGGTGTGATATGACTCCCGTCACCAGTGGAGGTGGCTGGTGTGATATGACTCCCGTCACTAGTGGAGGTGGCTGGTGTGGTATGACTCCCGTCACCAGTGGATGTGGTGTGATATGACTCCCGTCATCAGTGGATGTGGTGTGATATGACTCCCGTCACCAGTGGAGGTGGCTGGTGTGATATGACTCCCGTCACTAGTGGAGGTGGCTGGTGTGATATGACTCCCGTCACTAGTGGAGGTGGCTGGTGTGGTATGACTCCCGTCACCAGTGGATGTGGTGTGATATGACTCCCGTCATCAGTGGATGTGGTGTGATATGACTCCCGTCACCAGTGGAGGTGGCTGGTGTGATATGACTCCCGTCACTAGTGGAGGTGGCTGGTGTGATATGACTCCCGTCACCAGTGGAGGTGGTGTGATATGACTCCCGTCACCAGTGGAGGTGGCTGGTTTGATATGAAACCCGTCACCAGTGGAGGTGGTGTGATATGACTCCCGTCACCAGTGGAGGTGGTGTGATATGACTCCCGTCACCAGTGGAGGTGGTGTGATATGACTCCCGTCACCAGTGGAGGTGGCTGGTGTGATATGACTCCCGTCACCAGTGGAGGTGGTGTGATATGACTCCCGTCTCTAGTGGAGGTGGCTGGTGTGATATGACTCCCGTCACCAGTGGAGGTGCCTGGTGTGATATGACTCCCGTCACCAGTGGAGGTGGTATGATATGACTCCCGTCACCAGTGGAGGTGGCTGGTGTGATATGACTCCCGTCACCAGTGGAGGTGGCTGGTGTGATATGACTCCCGTCACCAGTGGAGGTTGTGTGATATGACTCCCGTCACCAGTGGAGGTGGCTGGTGTGATATGACTCCCGTCACTAGTGGAGGTGGCTGGTGTGATATGACTCCCGTCACTAGTGGAGGTGGCTGGTGTGATATGACTCCCGTCACTAGTGGAGGTGGCTGGTGTGATATGACTCCCGTCACCAGTGGAGGTGGTGTGATATGACTCCCGTCACCAGTGGAGGTGGCTGGTGTGATATGACTCCCGTCACCAGTGGAGGTGGCTGGTGTGATATGACTCCCGTCACCAGTGGAGGTGGCTGGTGTGATATGACTCCCGTCACCAGTGGAGGTGGCTGGTGTGATATGACTCCCGTCACTAGTGGAGGTGGCTGGTGTGGTATGACTCCCGTCACCAGTGGATGTGATGTGATATGACTCCCGTCATCAGTGGATGTGGTGTGATATGACTCCCGTCACCAGTGGAGGTGGATGGTGTAATATGACTCCCGTCACTAGTGGAGGTGGCTGGTGTGATATGACTCCCGTCACCAGTGGAGGTGGTGTGATATGACTCCCGTCACCAGTGGAGGTGGCTGGTGTGATATGAAACCCGTCACCAGTGGAGGTGGTGTGATATGACTCCCGTCACCAGTGGAGGTGGTGTGATATGACTCCCGTCACCAGTGGAGGTGGTGTGATATGACTCCCGTCACCAGTCGAGGTGGTGTGATATGACTCCCGTCACCAGTGGAGGTGGTGTGATATGACTCCCGTCACCAGTGGAGGTGGTGTGATATGACTCCCGTCACCAGTGGAGGTGGGGTGATATGACTTCCGTCACCAGTGGAGGTGGTGTGATATGACTCCCGTCACCAGTGGAGGTGGCTGGTGTGATATGACTCCCGTCACTAGTGGAGGTGGCTGGTGTGGTATGACTCCCGTCACCAGTGGAGGTGGTGTGATATGACTCCCGTCACCAGTGGAGGTGGCTGGTGTGATATGACTCCCGTCACCAGTGGAGGTGGCTGGTGTGATATGACTCCCGTCACTAGTGGAGGTGGCTGGTGTGATATGACTCCCGTCACCAGTGGAGGTGGCTGGTGTGATATGACTCCCGTCACCAGTGGAGGTGGCTGGTGTGATATGACTCCAGTCACCAGTGGAGGTAGCTGGTGTGATATGACTCCCGTCACTAGTGGAGGTGGCTGGTGTGGTATGACTCCCGTCACCAGTGGATGTGGTGTGATATGACTCCCGTCACCAGTGGAGGTGGCTGGTGTGATATGACTCCCGTCACTAGTGGAGGTGGCTGGTGTGATATGACTCCCGTCACTAGTGGAGGTGGCTGGTGTGGTATGACTCCCGTCACCAGTGGAGGTGGTGTGATATGACTCCCGTCATCAGTGGATGTGGTGTGATATGACTCCCGTCACCAGTGGAGGTGGCTGGTGTGATATGACTCCCGTCACTAGTGGAGGTGGCTGGTGTGATATGACTCCCGTCACCAGTGGAGGTGGTGTGATATGACTCCCGTCACCAGTGGAGGTGGCTGGTGTGATATGAAACCCGTCACCAGTGGAGGTGGTGTGATATGACTCCCGTCACCAGTGGAGGTGGTGTGATATGACTCCCGTCACCAGTGGAGGTGGTGTGATATGACTCCCGTCACCAGTGGAGGTGGTGTGATATGATTCCCGTCACCAGTGGAGGTGGCTGGTGTGGTATGACTCCCGTCACCAGTGGAGGTGGTGTGATATGACTCCCGTCACCAGTGGAGGTGGTGTGATATGACTCCCGTCACCAGTGGAGGTGGTGTGATATGACTTCCGTCACCAGTGGAGGTGGTGTGATATGACTCCCGTCACCAGTGGAGGTGGTGTGATATGACTCCCGTCACCAGTGGAGGTGGCTGGTGTGATATGACTCCCGTCACCAGTGGAGGTGGTGTGATATGACTCCCGTCACCAGTGGAGGTGGTGTGATATGACTCCCGTCACCAGTGGAGGTGGTGTGATATGACTTCCGTCACCAGTGGAGGTGGCTGGTGTGATATGACTCCCGTCACCAGTGGAGGTGGCTGGTGTGATATGACTCCCGTCACCAGTGGAGGTGGCTGGTGTGATATGACTCCCGTCACCAGTGGAGGTGGCTGGTGTGATATGACTCCCGTCACTAGTGGAGGTGGCTGGTGTGATATGACTCCCGTCACCAGTGGAGGTGGCTGGTGTGATATGACTCCCGTCACTAGTGGAGGTGGCTGGTGTGATATGACTCCCGTCACCAGTGGAGGTGGCTGGTGTGATATGACTCCCGTCACCAGTGGAGGTGGCTGGTGTGATATGACTCCCGTCACCAGTGGAGGTGGCTGGTGTGATATGACTCCCGTCACTAGTGGAGGTGGCTGGTGTGGTATGACTCCCGTCACCAGTGGATGTGGTGTGATATGACTCCCGTCACCAGTGGAGGTGGCTGGTGTGATATGACTCCCGTCACCAGTGGAGGTGGCTGGTGTGATATGACTCCCGTCACCAGTGGAGGTGGCTGGTGTGATATGACTCCCGTCACTAGTGGAGGTGGCTGGTGTGGTATGACTCCCGTCACCAGTGGATGTGGTGTGATATGAC